>SKCR01009357.1:0-116537 GCA_019454045.1 Zanthoxylum bungeanum
ACACATCAAAACGTTCATCAAACCCGAGAAACTAAACAAAATATTAAGTAAAATGGGCGGTAAATATTGATATATTTTCCGCTCATCATCAAACTATGTACATTATAACAGTTTCCTAATTTAAGTACATGCCCAAAGGGCAGTTCCAAAACATAGATTTCTACGGCCAAAACAACGACTCAAGTCCTGTTTTCGACTCATAGGTCGATCTCATCTGAAGCCAGTATCCTGCTCATCAGCAGATCCCACACATCAGTACATATGTTTATGTACCACATGCAGTATTAAAAATCCAATCTTAAAACCAGTAGTGGATATGTTTATGACAAACATATCTGAAGTCGGAGCCTTGTCACACCTTCTTTTTCCTTCATGTCTGCCTTTTCCATACAGCAATCACGCTCCCAGTGACCCCGTTTGCCACAGTTTAGGCAGACATCTTGGGATATGTCATTTGTCTTCCCAGAAGACTCTGACGATTTAGCCTTGCCCTTTTGCTTCACACCCCCAGAAGTCTTCGGCCAAGCCTTGGCCTTCTGGAATGTCGAAGTAAGATGCGCCTTGCGCTTCTTGACCTTTTAGAAGCTCTGGCTCTACCTTTTTTAGCATAGCCATTAACTTTCCAAGAGTTTTCTCTTGGTTCAAGATAAACCCGCCCCGGCTTTCGGGCAGAGACTATAAAATCAAATCTATGGAAGTCTCAACCTCGTAGGTAATGCCCAGTTAACCTTAGATGTTCGATGTCAGCAATCATCTGCGACACGTAGTGCTCGATAGATGTACCTTCTGACATGCAAGAGCGAAAGAGCTTCTTTTGTACTTTTAAGATCTAAGGTTAGATCTATAAAGATCCTTTAATTTCGTCATCATGGCATAAGGATCTAATCCTTAATTCTGACGACAAAATTTAGGAGTCTATACGGCAAGCATAACAGATTGAGCACTAAAGTTATCATCACGATGAGTATTCCAAAGCTCATGCTCTACTATTTGCTCAACTCCGGGCTTAGGCCCGAGAGGTCGCTCTATCAAATAGAGTAACTTCTAAACTCTCAGGACTATCTTGAGATTCATTTCCCAATATGAAAATTAAAGCCGTAAATGACATTTTTCACCTAGGATTATGTTTTATTGACGCTAATCTTTCCAGTTATAGTCCAACTATCAAATCAATGATTTTGGGTACAATCAGATGTAATGATTACTATAGTCTAACTATATAACCAACTATAAATGATCGGTTAAATTCAAATGTATTGATTACTATAATCCAATTATATAACCAACTATAAATGAAGTAGTTTGAATACAGTCCAACTGTTCAATTAAAATAACAATTGAATATTAGTCCAACTAATATATTTATAAATAATTAATGACGAAAAATGAAATGAGCGCGTATTGGCAAGTATTTAAATGAAATTGCAAATTTAATACTTGCCTCCCACTATTTTTCGGCGAGCCTCTAACCCTCTGTGGAGTACTCGGGAAACCTAGTTTCCTAGTGGGCTAGGATCCCGTTAAATAACACACAACCTTGACTTTGGCCAATAAGTTATATGAAACTTAACTAGGTAGATCTCTAAGATCAATTGGATCCGATCCAATTCCTAAATCCAGTAGATGGACCTCCAAGTCCGAAACATATATCCAATATATTCCCTAACTTTTTTCCTCTGAATCAACTAAGTCTTGGCTTTGGCTCAACAAGCTTAATGAAACCAGTTAAGCGTGACCCATTGATAGTGGGAAAGCTTCATAATCGAGGTCGATGAACAAGAAGTGACATTGACTTTGGCCAACAAATCATAACTTGCCCAAGACGTACGATATGGAACAAAGCTTTCGTGATTCAAACACATCCGAGATGGACAAAGGTCTTTAATTTGGCTAACAAACCAATGCCAATCTTGGATCTTGAGAGAGAATCACTCAATGGAAGGAAAAATACTTAATATAAAATGAGGGTTTTTGTCGCGATTTGGCAACCAATTTATTGTCTTTAATTGGGTCTCATCAATTTATTGTCTTTATATGGGTCTCAAAGGCCCAATTAACATTCAATGTCAATTTAATTAAAGTCCCATGGGCTTTTAATTAATCTTAAGGCATGGGCTTTGTCCATTATGGATCAAACCCAAATGCCAAGGCCCAATTAGGAATCACCCTTTGCCATAAAATCAATTTTGGCCCATTAGGCCCAATTAAATTTTTTCAAAGGCCCAATTGTCATATTTGGACTTTATTGTAATGGTTTAGGCCCAATTGGATCCAACCCAATTTTCCTAAACCAAACTTGGCCCAACCAAGCCCATTAAGCCCAATTACAACAATTAAATTAATACATTATTCCAAATTACATATTAATTCAATTCAAGTGTAATTAACATAATTAATCAACTAATCTAATGTTTCCAAAATACTAATTAATCCAATTAATCATGTTCTACAATTCCAATTCATGTCCAACATAAATTGAAGCAAAATCATCTATACATACTTATCATGCTCACAACAATTGTGCATAAAATAACACCCAATTTGATTTCAATCCAATTAAATCAACATACAAGATTTATTTCATGCTTTAAACATATCCAATTGTCTAAAATCAAAAAACCACCATGAACACCTAGGGGTATACATTCGGCCATGTATAAGGGATTTGAAATTTTTGATCTAATCAATTTTTCTCAATTCCAACAATGCATAAATCCAATTGAACATCATATAAACATAATCCAACAACCAATTTGGACAATTTCAAACTCCAAGCAAAAATCCCCAAACAAAGTCATGAACCCTAGATTTTCAAATCAAACTTAGGATGGCTCTGATACCATTGTAAGTGTTCCTAGAACATCACAAGATCGTATAAGTGTGATTCGTGTGTGAATAAACAAGAGGAGTTGCAGAAATACTCACAATGATTGGTAGAGAAAATACAAAACTTTCATGGATGCGTAGAAGCTCCAAGCCTTCAAATTGAATTCCAAACTCATGGATTGGTTTCCCTATCACCTCATTTGTCTCCTTAAGTGCTAGCTTGCTTGAATTTTTGCAACAAAAATCCATGGAGGGAGAGAGGAACTCACGGCAAAGAGAGGAAATTGGTGGAGAAAGTGAATACTAAGTGTAACTTCCAAAGTTGACTTGCTTTTAAATATATAGTTGGTGTGTTGAATTGGTTTGGAGTGTAGAAAAAAGCAATCTAATATTTTCTCAACCAAATAACAACTTCCATCACTTGTGTAGACATTTGATGTAAGTTGGTGGGCCCCACTTTAAATTCAAAATTTAAGTCGGGCAATCCAACACGCAACTTCGCTTGAGCCCGAGTTCATTTAATTCCGAACTAAACGAATTTACCGTTGTGACATAATTAAATCTAATTTAATTAAATAATTATGCCTCACAGAATTATTACGAAAGTCGCTTACGAATTAATTCCAAATTAATTCGTTCGCTTGAATTAAAATCCAATTTTAATTCCGCTTTGAAATCCAATTTCTTTTACTATATCTAATATATTATTTTAGCCCAATTAAATAAATTAAATAGTAAAATCCAATTTAACTATTAAATTTACTTTACTGATTAATTCCAAATTAAACGCGTTCTCTCTTCTAGTCGAATTAATCCCAAATGAATTCTTGACACAATTAATCCCAAATTAATTTTTTTTCTTTGTAATTAATCCCAGATTAATTCTAGCCGTAATTAATCCCAAATTAATTTTCTCTCTCATAATTAATCCTAGATTAATTCTGTTCGAGTCAAATATCATCGGTGAATCTTTGGGAAGCGACCCAAGAGATCCCTGGATATGTTGGTAGTAAATACGGTCATCGGACTATCCGAATACGTGCGTACCAAGTACCACGTTCTTACCGATTTACAAGACATGGTTGGCTTCTAGCAAAACACCTTTCCTACCCAATTCTCCAGAAATATTCTTTAAGGAATATATAATCTTTGTCAGGCATAGTATACATAATATTGCGTATTACGATCCAGTATCAATATCACATGCTAGGCCTAAGGCTGGAATTGTTTCTGCCCCGTACGAAGCATATATCAGATCTCTGGTAACTAGTCTCTATAATCAGATAATCATGACCTAGTCCCTTATCCCGATGACTGTAGTACTTAAGAGTACTAGTTTCGTATCCTACGTGATGATCATATCTCCATATGGCTGAAGTGATACTTCTATCTTGACATCACACCCAATACACTACGATTCTCAGTATACCCAGAAGAGGGGTAAACAGAAACCTGTTAAAGCCTCGGATGACCAAAACCAAAGTATATTGATTGTCGCAAGTATTAGCGATGCAAGTCTTAGGTTAAGACCAAATACACCTACCCTGATTCGGATTCCCATAGACACATAGTCATACTTCCAATTGGATTCTGAGGGGTCTATCCAGAGCGAAAGCTGTTTCCGTACCATCGGTAAAACAAAACCTCATATTACAATTGCATGAGTATCCAATACCCAACATATATGAGAACTATGTCGTTAAGCTTCCATAACGCGCACAAGTGCAATATAGCCTATTCCGCATTATCGATGTCCAGTCTCGATAATACTATGACTAGGGATATTTAATGATTAAACATTACGTGGATTAATATTGTCTCATATCTTATTAATCTGGTACTAATCATATGGACTTTTATATTTTATATATCCCGGTAATCCAATTACAAATGATAAAAGAGCAATTTCATTTGTCACATAGTTAATTTGTACAACAACACCATGTTCTGTATAAATAGTGATGTTATGGGTCATAATTGTCCAACACTATTTATTACAGATGGATGTACCCCATTGAGATGTGTATTATTAAATTGGCAATATTAATTTTTTTATGTTTGATTGTATGTTAAAATTATCAATCATAAAAATTATATGTAATAACTGCAAGTTTTAGGGACATTCCAAATAATATGTGTGAGAAACAAACCGTGACCTGAAGGGTCAATAGAAGAAGTTGTCCTAATCAATGAGGCAATCATATTTTGTCAATGTACCTGTAAATATTGAAACTCCATTTAACCGCTGGATAAGAAACTACGATAGAGATGAATTTAATTAGGAAGATATCACAGTGTCCTTCAAAAATATAGACCGTTCGGATCATTATATGTCAAATTGTTAACATTGGAGGAAGTTCAAGGTGCCCATTAATTTATATTGAGTAATTACGACGAAGTGCAACCGTACTTAACGTAAGTTTTTCTGTTCATAAGTTTATTTTTTTTCGTCTTATATTTTTAAATATGATATGACATGTTTCCATAATTTTGTAAGCAACATATTACCATACTACAATCTGCTTGTGACCACAACGTTGATGGAAGACACAAAAAATACTTTCCTAAATGGGTTGAGACAACTATAAGCCCTAATAATTACTGTTATTTTCATCCTAACAATAAATATTATATTTTTGCTATATTATTAACACACAATTTTATTATCATGTGTTAGATAGATACCAAGTGCAAAATGGTCAATTGGAAACGTCATCTTCATTAGTTGCATTGGCATATGGGCCTCAAAAGCAGGCTTACGAAATATAGTGGATGCATTGTGAACGGGGTTCAATTTCACAGTGAGTAGCGAGATGTTTCACGTATAACTCAAAATTATGGAATTGTAGTACAGGAGAGAACACGCTGATGATATTGTGACTTCTATAGAGTGTTGCAATCAGTTATTGAGTTGATATACAGATCCCGACGACGTACAATGCTATTTGAATGCAAGTGGTTGACACAAATGCTCGAAAGAAGAGAATTCAATTTCATAACCATCTAACATCAATAATGTTTAACATTGTTATTTGTACAAGAATGATCCATATATTTTTTACACCAAGCACGGTCTGTTATGTATATATCTGATGCAAAGCTAGGAAATGGATGGATGGTGGTAGAAAATTACAAATAGGGGTATTTAGGACACAATGAGAAGGATAATGTCACAATTGCTGATTTTGAACAAGTCTATGATGACTTTGAATTTGCTGAATAGATCTTTTTCATACCAAATATTCAAGAACAAGACATCGGGACTAAATATATCATGCTAACTCGAGAAAATATAGAAAAACATCGAGATAATTTCCCATTATCAAGTTAGCTTGGAAGTGGAAGATGGAGATGAGTTCAAAGATGAAGATGAAGATGAGTTCGAGTTCTTTCAAGAAAACCTCAAACTCCGACAATGATGTTGTGTCATATAATATTGACTAATTTATTTAGTTTATATGTTTATTTTTGTTGAAATTAGAAATATATTAAACAATGGATGGTTAATTATATATGGAGATATTAAAGTTCATGTCTACTTAATGCATTAATATTTTTATTATTATTATTATTATTCTGATATTATTATTTTATTATTATTATAATATTCTGATTATTAATATTATTAATATTCTGATTATTCTTATTATTATTATTATTTATTCTGATTATTATTATTATTATTATTATTATTATTATTATTCTGATTCTATATTCTTATTATTATTATTATTATTATTACCATTTAACGTCGAATAAGATTTTTTGATGCTAAATAGGAATATTTAGCGTCAAATACTTTTATTTGACGTAAAAATTGAATCATTAGCACTAAAAGTTTAAAATATTCAATTTTTTAGAAAATTTCCCTAAATTTTCATGAGCCGCCAACGTTTTAGCATCAAATTTATTTCGACGCTAAAAGGGTTATTAAAATCCCCAAATCATTTTCCCTTCTCTCTCGTTCTATAATTCTTTCATTCTCGCTCTCAACTCGTCTTCTCTTAAACTCTCAAGCTCTCATTCTTCAAGAAAGACGCAAAATTGGGTAAGTCTTATCTTTTATTTTTTAAATTCGTAGATGACCAAGTTTTTCCCTAATTAATAGTAAAACCCTAAATTAGATTTAAATTAAACAGCATGTTGAAGCTAAATAATAAGTAGTTTATTCTTATGGTACATTTGTTTGTTGTGTTGTAACAAATTTGAGAGTTTTGCTGCTTTGCAATAGCAGTATCTGCTGCGGCAGCAACAATAGTTGTGTGTGACCCAATAATGATAGTGAAGGTGAGATATGGAAAAAATGTGTGTGTGCGCGTGCATAGTGACATTTTTGTGTTGCAAAGTGTGTTGCTGCTGCTGTTGCAAAGCAGTAGTAGACTACTATTGTTGCAACAACAATTATGTGTATACATGTGTGTGGCCCAATAAGGGGAGGAAGTGGATTGGGATATGGAAAAATATGTGTGCATGTGTATGGTGACATTGTTGTGTTGCAGAGTGTTGTTGCTGCTGCTGTTGCAACAACAATTTGTGTGTGTGCATGTGTGTGGCCCAATAAAGATAGTAAATGTGGGATATGGAAAAATGTGTGTGTGCATGTACATGGCCGAGTATGGCTAGAGGGTGGATATTTAAAAGAAATGCATGATGTAGGTGGGATATATTGGAAAAATGTAGCACTTACGGCCATTACATATTTTTTGAATTTTTCATATTTCAAGTGTTGCTAAGGGATCTTCGAATTATTATTACGGGACAGTTGCTGCTGTTGTGTGATAAGCGGTAAATATATCAATATTTATCATCCTTTTGACTTAATATTTTGTATAATTTCTTGAGAGTTTGTGAATATTTTTATGTGTTTTTGTAGATAAATAAAATAACTGGATTCTCTGGAATCAAATTAGGGCCAAAACAGCGAAAAACGGACAAAAAAGAAAAAAAATGTAAATTTCCTGCTAAAATGCACCGTTTTCTAAAATACGCCGTTGCTAAACTGTGACGTTGCTAAAATACACCGCTAAAATACGCCGGACACGTGTCACAATCAGTGAAGTTTGCTATCATATGCATTTGCTAACATGCGTCTGCCACGTGCCAACATCCCAACAAATCTGCTAACGTGTGTTGGACACGTGACATGATCACATGCTGCCGACACTCATAATTGAAAACGTGTCATTACTTACATCATGCTGACATCAGCGTCGCGACGTGCATACCCTTACGCATTGCGACGCCAAGCCATAATTTTACCGACAGCCACGTGTCATCAATCTCGGCGAGTCGCGACGCGCAAGGTGCCACGCGTCGCGACGCGATGAGGCCAGTATTTGCCTATAAATTGAGGCCGATTTCAGAATTCCATTTCATACTTTCTTCTGGGGAATTTCCTTAAAGAATACTAAGAAGACTGTATCTTGCTGTTTATTTACAGCTTTCTGTATTTAATTTTACGCAATAGTTATTTCTTTACTTTAATTTTCAAACTTTATTTTATTTTTCAGCATGAGGAGGTAACTCCCCTCTGATGGGGTGAAAGGTTAAGCTTTTATTACTACTTATTAGATAAATCCCCTTAATTATTATATATAAACTATTTCAAACCTGACTTAATAGATACCGCCTTTATGGTTGGTTGGACTTATTAAATTGATTTTAACCTAACTAAATTGGATACCGCCTTTATGGGTCCATTGTAATTAATCATAAATCTGACTTAATCAGGATACCGCCTATATGGTCGGTTGGTAACTATCACGCAAAGTTAATAAATTATAATAAGGGAGATATCTAAATAGAAGTAATAAAAGTGGATCCTCTAACCCCATCATTTTCTTAATTGTTTTATTTACGTTTTTAATTTCCACCATTTACTTTATGTCATTTACTTTATTTAAGCTTTTACTAGCCTTAGATATGTGTCGTAACTAAACCAGTTATCTGGGTTGTGATGAATTCCAATATCTCCGGTTTATAAGGGGTTATTTTGTGTCTTGGGTAATATAAAGGTTTATTCATTAAGTCGTAAGCTTAATGTTTCTTGTTAACTGTCCATTAATAAGATTGATATGGTAAACTTAAAATAAACTTGACAAAGGAATTTTAGGTTTCAGCCTTAGACTTAATAGCTCACGATCTCCCTTAAGGATTAGATACCCTTTAATATATTTCCTTCCAAGATAGACATATAGCTGTCGGGCGGGGGTAGCCACAATTGGAATTTAATTTTAATGAATTCAGATAACTTGGTTAACATAGACATATGATTAATTGGGTTATACTGAGTATTTGCATCTGACCATCGACATAGGATTTTGGATAATTTTGTGTTCCAGGTTAATAAACTAATATATTTCACAAACATGAGATAACCACTTCATCTTTAAAAGATATTGGAAGGATTCACAACCCTAGATAGTTTAATAATATTGATTTTACCTTTAATTTAATTTCGCGCTATTTTATTTACTTGTTTTAAGTTTAAAATCACCATCCAATCAACAAACCAATCTATTAGATACTTGTAAGAATTTAACTTCAAAAATTGATAACTTGGGTATTAAGTCCTCGTGGGATCGGTATACTTTATACTTTAAACAATACATGTGTTTGCGTTATAAGTGTGTGATTACGCCGATCAAGTTTTTGGCACCGTTGCCGGGCACTTATTTATCTTTCACTATTAATTTTGGGGTTAGATACCTTTACTTGTGTCTAATTTATTTTTACTTATTATTTTTGTTTTCTTTTGTTTCAGGTTCTCAGACACTATATGAGAAGAACCAGAAGCTTTGAAATCCGACCGCTTGACCCAGAAATTTAAAGAACCATCAAACAGTTGAGAAGGGAAATGCGAGAAAGCTAAGAAACACTGATCAATATGGAACCTGAACCTTTGGAAGTTGTACCACCAATTCCTATTCGAGATAGAACTATTCCATTGGTTGACGGCTTCATTTCATGTATTGTACTTCCTCATTTACCAGCAAATGCGTGTGACATCAAAACATGCATCCAGATGATACAACAGTTAGTTCTGTTTGGGGGAATGCAACTGAAGATCCCAATGCCCACATCTGTAACTTCCTGGAAGTTTGCGGCACTTTTAATTACAACCGAGCGGCAAAAGAAACAATGAGACTGCGTGTTTTTCCTTACTCTTTGAAAGACAGAGCTAAAGCTTGGCTACATTCACCATCAGCAGGTTCCATCACAACTTGGAACACTATAGCCACCAAATTCCTTGCAAAGAACAGCAAAGCTGAGGAATGACATCACATCCTTTGTACAACATGACTCAGAATCCCTCTGTGAAGCTTGGGAAAGATACAAGGATTTTCTTAGAAAATGTTCTCACCATGAGATTGCAAAGTGGCTACAAGTCCAAACCTTCTATAATGGACTTAATGGATTAATGGGAACCACAATTGATGCTGCTGCTGGAGGAGCTTTAATGGAAAAAGGAGAGGATCAGGCCTGAGACTTAATTGAAGAAATGGCCAACAATAATTCTTTGTGGCCAACAGAAAGGAGCATGATCCAACAAATCGCAGGAATCCAAGAAGTTGGAGCCAAACAGCAATGAATGCCAAGCTGGAACATATGTGTAAATTCATGGAAACACTTAGCACGCAAGTTGTAAACATCGCCGGAGCCATAAGTTCACCATATGGAGGAGCACCAGAGGCAAACCAACATGATGAAACTGTGAATTACATCAACAATTTCAACAGATAGGGGAACAATCCATATTCCAACACCTAAAACCCAGAGTGGAGGAATCATCCCAATTTTACATGGAGTAAGAATTCAGGGCAAAAGAACAATCCACCACTAGGATTCCAACAACAAAACAAAGGCCAGAAGTATGAAAAAGAACCAGAAATAAAAGAATGGATTGCAGATATATTCAAAAAGTAACAAGCAACATATGATGATATGTTTCAAAGCCAATATGCTTTTATAAAGGCACTGAAAAATCAAATAGGACAACTGGCCAATGCTCAGAGTTACATACCACAAGGAAATCTTCCTAACAACATAGAACCAAATCCAAGGAACAAAGGGAATGAGCAATGTCAAGCCATTACATTGAAAAGCGGTATTGAAACCAATAAAGATATTAGAGTCAAGGGAACTGCTGAGGAAGTTCCAAAAGAAAGCAGCGAATCAGAACCACAGATGGAGGAAAAAGAAGCAAAAGTAAGTGATCAAGAAAAATTCACTCCACCTCTACCTTTTCCACAGCGTCTCCAGAAAAGTAAACTAGACAAGCAGTTTGCTCAATTCTTAGAGGTCTTCAAAAAGCTGCATATCAACATTCTATTTGCAGAAGCGTTGGAACAAATGCCTAGTTATGTTAAATTCATGAAAGACATTCTATCACGAAAGCGAAGATTGGGATATTACGAGACCATAGCATTGATAGAAGAATGCAGCGCCATCATTCAGGGGAAACTTCCCCCAAAGTTGAAAGATCCTGACAGTTTCACCATCCCATACACTATAGGAGAACATTACATCGGTAAAGCTTTATGTGATTTAGGTGCTAGTGTTAATTTGATGCCTTTTTAGATTTACAGGAAACTACAGATTGGAGAAGCAATGCTCAACTCAGTCTCTCTGTAACTTGATGATAGAACACTCGCATTTCCTAGAGGTGTAGTTGAAGACGTGCTGGTTAAAGTCGACAAGCTCATTCTCCCAGCAGATTTCATTATCCTTGACATCGAAGAAGACAAATATGTACCTATCATCCTCGGGAGACAATTCTTGGCTACAAGTCGAACTGTTATTGATGTGCAAAAAGGAGAACTAACCATGAAAGTGCAGGACCAAGAAGTTACATTCAATGTTTTCAAAGCCATGAAATTCACGAGTGATGAAAAAGAGGAGGAATGTTTCAGAATTGATGTTGTAGATAATATCATCCAGGATAATGATGCACTGCCACTTCCCACGGATAAACTTGAAGCTTGCATCACCAACATGACTGACAGTAAGCTAGATGATGAAATTCTGGAATGCATCAACTATCTTGACAGACCATTTCGCTTCAAATCGACACCACATGTGGAAAGTTTGGAACTACCGAAAAAAGAGCGAATCAAGCCTTCGATTGAAGAACCATCGCAGCTAGAACTGAAGCTACTTTCGAGCCATCTCATGTATGCATTCTTAGGAAACTCTTCTGATTTACCTGTGATTATTTCTTCATCGCTAATATTGGAGTAGGAAGATAAGTTATTGAGAGTGTTACGAGGACACAAGAAAGCCATTGGCTGGACTATAGCAGACATTCGAGGCATTAGTCCATCATTTTGCATGCACAAAATTCATGATGAACGACGAGTACAAAGCCACAATGGAGCATCAACGGAGACTAAATCCAATCATGAAAGAGGTCGTGAAGAAAGAAATTATCAAATGGTTGGATGCCTGCATCATTTACCTTTATCTCTGACAGCTCTTGGGTGAGTCATATGTAATGTATGCCAAAGAAAGGAGGAATTACTATAGTCACGAATGAAAAGAATGAGCTGATTCCAACAAGAACGATAACTGGATAGAGAGTATGCATGGACTACAAGAAGCTGAATAAAGCAATAAAGAAAGATCATTTCCCATTACCATTCATTGACTAGATGCTAGACAGATTGGCAGGATATGAGTTCTATTATTTTCTGGAAGGATACTCAGGGTACAATCAGATTGCCATCGCCCCAGAAGATCAGGAGAAAACCACTTTTACATGTCCGTATGGTACTTTTGCTTTCCGTAGGATGCCATTTGGACTATGTAATGCTTCTGTCAAATTTCAATGTTGCATGAAGGCCATCTTCTCAGACATGCTGGAACAAAGTATTGAGGTTTTCATGGATGATTTCTCTGTGTTTGGAGACTCGTTTGACCACTGCTTGCAAAATCTGGAAATTTTTTTACAAAGGTGTGAAGATACCAACCTGGTACTCAACTTGGAGAAATGCCACTTCATGGTGCAGGAAGGCATTGTGCTGGGACATCGGATCTCACAAAAGGGAATCGAGGTAGACAAAGCAAAGATCGAGACCATTGAAAAACTACCTCCACCATCATTTTTCAAAGGGATTCAAAGTTTTCTCGGCCATGCAGGCTTTTACAGGAGATTTATCAAAGACTTCTCGAAGATTACTTAACCTCTGTGCAATCAATTGGAGAAAGAAGTGCCTTTAAACTTCACCAAAGAATACCACGAAGCTTTTGAGATCTTGAAACAAAAGCTGGTCTCTGCCCCCATCATAGTAGCACCGGACTGGACCCTTCTATTTGAGGTGGTGTGCGATGCTAGTGATATTCCATACCATTTACTACTCCAGTAGAACTTTGAATGAAGCTCAACTCAATTACACAACAACTGAAAAGGAACTGCTTGCAGTTGTGTTTGCCTTTGATGAATTCTGATATTATTTGCTGGGTCTCAAAGTGGGGGTCTACACAGATCACTTAACAATCAAATACCTGATCGCGAAAAAAGATGCCAAACCTAGATTGATCCGTTGGGTACTTCTGTTGCAAGAATTTGACGTGGATATCCAAGACATGAAATGGACAGAAAACCAAGTGGCAGGTCACTTATCAAGGATCGAGAATGGAGAAACAACTGGCAATGAACTGACAATCAAAGAAACTTTTCTAGATGAACAGTTATTTGCCATGAAACAGCATGATGTCCATTGGTATGCTGACTATGTAAACTACATAGTATCAGGAAAATGGTCGTTGGAATGGACTCTTTACAACGAAAGAAGTTCTTCAAAGAAGTCAAGCACTGTGTCTGGGATGAGCCGTACTTGTTCAAACGTTGTGCTGATCAATTACTGAGACGTTGTGTTCTACATGAGGAGGTCAACAATGTCTTACATCATTGTCATTCATCACCATACGGCAGACACTTCAGAGGGAATAAAACTGCACCCAAAGTCCTACAATCATGTTTGTTCTGGCCTACTCTTTTTAAAGATACTTACTTATTTGCTATTCAATGTGACATGTGCCAGAGAACGGGAAATATATCAAGGAGAAATGAGGGACCTCTGCAAAACATTCTGGAAGTGGAGATATTTGATGTATGGGGGATTGATTTTATGAGACCATTTGTTGCATCATTTGGAAACCTGTACATACTTGTTGCAGTAGACTACGTCTCCAAATGGGTTGAAGCAATAACACTGCAATCAAATGATTCAAAAGTGGTGATAAAATTCCTTAAAAAGACTATTTTCACTCTGTTCGAAACACCTCAGGCAATTATCAGTGATGGTGGCACACATTTCTGCAACAGATACTTCGAAGCACACCTATCCAAATACGGAGTTACTAATAAAGTTGCTACTACTTACCATCCACAATCAAACAGACAAGTTGAATTTTCAAATAGGGTGATCAAAAGAATATTGGAAAGAACCGTTGGATCAACAAGGAACGACTGCTCTGCAAAACTAGATGATGCACTATGGGCCTATCGGACAGCTTCCAAAACACCCATTGGTATGTCCCCATATCGAATGGTGTTTGGGAAAACGTGCCATATGCTAGTGGAGCTTGAACACAAAGCGTACTAGGCACTGAAGAAGTTAAATCCAGATCCACAAGCAGAAGGAGAGAAACGACTCCACCAACTCAATGGATTGGAGGAATTTCGCCTACATGCTTATGAGAATGCCAGACTATAAAAAGAAAAGACCAAGAAATGGCATGATCAAAAAATGGTGCGCAAACAACTGGAACCGAGGCAGCAGGTGTTGTTATACAATTCGAGATTGAAAATTTTCCCTGGAAAACTGAAATCAAGGTGGTCAGGTTCATTTTTGATTACTCAGGTTTTATCATACAGAGCTATTAAGTTACCTCATCCTAACACCAATGATACATTCAAAGTTAACAATATCTTTTATTTCATATCTGCCTGGTTTAGGAAAAAGCATCTATGCTAAAAAAAGAAGAGCTAAAAAAATGGGTTTTTGCTATAAATATGCACAAATGACATATAATACTCGTTATCGTTATTTAGGAATGGTGTCTGATAACCGTGAAGATAAAATTAAATTCATTAGGGATGGCTCGAGTAAGGAGTCTTTAGATGACATATCATTGACTCTTGAGACGCATCTCAGTGGATATGTGCATCATGCAATTCACATGTTATATGCACAGTTCCGAAAAGAAAGACAATATTTAAGTCTCAGGAATCTAACTCTAAAAGACCTTGTTTGCCAGTTTATAAGAAAATTGGATGAGAAGCTTGTCCCTGACGCATAGACGTCATTCAAGCTGTTACTTACTGTAAATATTATTTTCTTTTTATATTTAACTAATAATTGTGATTTGTTTTGTTATTTTCTTTTATTTTCTCCGACAAGATCCAGACTTTTTGACTTTCACGTTATATTTTACTGTTTAGCTAATAATTATCATTTGGCAGGTACTAGTGCTATTATTACTCACCCTTTTTCAGGTTCTATAAATTCAGCTCGTCATTGCACTCTTGAAGACATCCAGAGTTGAGAAATAAAAAAAAATGGAGGCAACTTCAAGAAGACGAGTTGTAAATATCTATGTGTTTTGCGGTACTAGTGTTGGTTCGAAACTAGAGTTCGTTGTAGCAACACATGAATTGGGTTGAGTCCTACCTGAAAGAAATATTCACCTAGTATATGGCGGTGGCAATCTTGGACTAATGAGGTACATTTCAAGTGCCGTACAGGAAAGAGGTAGTCAAGTTCTGGGAATCATCCCAAAACCTTTGGTTGATGAAGCAAATCTTATAGGACCATCAAACAGAGAGGAACATATCGTACCAGGTATGTCTGAAAGACTGGTTGAAATGATTAACCGTGCTGATGTTTTTATTGCTTTGCCAGGTGGCTTGGGCACGATGAAGGAAATTTTTACAGTATTATCTTGGGCGAACCTGAATATACACCAGAAACCGATTGGACTATTTAACGCTGATGGATTTTATGATTTTCTTTGTGTGTTTCTTGATGATGCCCGGAGAAATGGGTTCGTGTCAAAACCTGTAAAAGAAATCCTATTCACTGCCAGAACTGCCCATGATTTAATTGACCAAATCTTAGCCTTTGAACCACAAATTGACCATATCCTTTCCAAGATTAAATGGTCTGATAATGATCGTGGTAAGAAGCGTCGGATAAATCTAGATCTTAACCATTAAATTACTTTTTAGATGTAGAATTTCAGCTAACTTGGTACTATTTCTAAACTCTTCTTCTATTTTTTAAGACATTGGGGAAAATGTCTTAATTAGGTTTGGGGGAGGGGAATAATTGACTAGTATATTGTGTTGTTTTTATTTGATTTTTAGTCAAAAATTTTCAAAAAAAATCAAAAATAAAAAATAAAAAATTTTTAGAGAAAAAATTAATTTTTTTTGTTTTTGTGTTTTGAATTTGACTAATCAGGTGAAATTGGTGTGAGATAGCTGTGTAAGGAATTTCCACTTCTGAGACGTATCTCAGCTTATTTCGTAACAAAATAATTTTTGTTTATTTCCTTTTGAATTATTTATTTTGTGAATTCTCCATAAAAACTGATTAAATTGGATCTTCATATGCTCAGTTGACAGATATTATCAACATGCATGGTAACATACGGCCATGAGCTGTAAGTGAAAAGTTTGTATTATTCAGTGCTCTAGGTTAATTGGAAGGAACATCTAAAAAAGCGATGGAATAAAAAAAAGTGTGTTTATAATAATACATCTGAGATCCGAGTAATTTAGTCCGTAGGGGTATTTTAACACCTAGTGCCCTAAAACCAAATGGTTTAGGAGTCACTGACCCAAAGCTCGCTACATGGATTGAAGATGTTATATAAATATATATATATATATATATATTTGAAATCTGAGTAATTAAGTCTGTAAGGGTGTCTTAACACCTAGTGCTCTAAAGCCAACTGGCTTGGGAGTCTCTGACCTAAAGCTCACTACATGGATGGAAGATATTGTAAATAAAAAAATAATCAGAAAACAATTCCATTGCTAAAAAAAGTGTGAATTCTGATATAATTTTAGGATAAAAATATTACTCCTCTTTTCAACTACACTTATGAATATTGTGGGTACAATGATTTGATTAATACCTTGTTGGCTGTGTATATGGAGAATGGTAAAAATAATCGGAGAATTTACTTATTTGGTAATTTAGAAAGAAAGAAAATAACTATTAACTTAGATAAGAAGTTTCATTTGTTTAGTCACTAATTTGTTTATTCTATTTTCTCTTATCTTTTTGCTTTTGTGTACATTAGATTGACGTTTGTGGTATCGTTGCTGTAAGCCCTCACGAGACTACAACTCGTCCACTAGGGACACCTATGGGTTTAAAGGCTTGTTGCATACGCTAAATGCAACCGTGATCCATACGAAAGTGGCTTAGTTTAATTTAAAGTTGTTTATTGTATTGTATTTTGTTGTTTTGCTCGAGGACTAGCTAAATGTTAGGTTTAGGGGTGTGATAAGCGGTAAATATATCTATATTTACCGTCTATTTGACTTAATATTTTGTATAGTTTCTTGAGTTTTGTGAATATTTTGATGTGTTTTGTAGATAAATAAAATAACAGGATTCTCTGGAATCAAATGAGGGCCAAAACAGCGAAAAACGGGTAAAAAAGAAAAAAATGTAAATTTCCTGCTAAAATGCACCATTTTCTAAAATACGCCGTTGCTAAACTGCACCGCTAAAATACGCCGGTCACGTGTCACAATCAGAGAAGTTTGCTATCACGTGCACTTGCTAACATACGCCTGCCACGTGTCAACATCCCAACAAATTTGCTAACGTGCGTCAGACACGTGTCATCATCACATGCTGCCGACACTCATAATTGAAAACGTGTCATTACTTACTTCATGCTGACATCAGTGTCGCGACGTGCACACCCTTACGCATCGCGACGCCAAGCCAATAATTTTACCGACAGTCACGCGTCATCATCTCCACGAAGCCCGTGCCACATGTCATCAATCTACGGCGCGTCGCGAAGCGCAAGGTGCCACGCGTCGCGACGCTAGAGGCCAGGATTTGCCTATAAATTGAGGCCGATTTTAGAATTCCATTTCATACTTTCTTCTGGGAATTTCCTTAAGAATACTAAGAAGATTGTATCTTGCTTGCTTATTTACAGCTTTATGTATTTAATGTATTTTATTTTACGCAATAGTTCTTTCTTTACTTTAATTTTCAGTCTTTATTTTTTTTTCAGCATGAGGAGGTAACCCCCCTCTGCTGGGGTGAAAGGTTAAGCTTTTATTACTAATATTTAGATTAATATCTCTTAATTATAATATATAAACTATTTCAAACCTGACTTAATAGGATACCACTTTATGGTCGGTTGGGCTTAATTAAATTGATTTTAACCTAACTAAATTGGATACCGCCTTTATGGTCGGTTGGAATTAATCATAAATCTGACTTAATCCGGATACCGCCTATATGGTCGGTTGGTAAATATCACGCAAAGTGAATATATTATAATAAGGAGATATCTAAATAGAAGTAATAAAAGTGGATCCTCTAACCTCCATCATTTTCTTAATTGTTTTATTTACATTTTTAATTTCCAGTATTTACTTTATGTCATTTACTTTATTTAAGCTTTTACTAGCCTTAGATATTGGTCGTAACTAAACCAGTTATCTGGGTTGTGATGAATTCCAATATCTCCGGTTTATAAGGGGTTATTTTGTGTCTTGGGTAATATAAAGGTTTATTTATTAAGTCTTAAGCTTAATGCTTCTTGTTAACTGGCCATTAATAAGATTGATATGGTAAACTTAAAATAAACATGACAAAGGAATTTTAGGTTTCAGCCTTAGACTTAATAGCCCACGATCTCCCTTTAAGGATTAGATACCCCTTAATAGATTTCCTTCCAGGATAGACATATACCTGTCGGGCGAGGGCAGTCACAATTGGAATTTAATTTTAATGAATTCAGGTAACTTGGTTAACATAGACATATGATTAATTGGGTTATACTGAGTATTTGCATCTGACCATCGACATAGGCTTTTGCATAATTTCGTGTTTCAAGTTAATAAACTAATATATTGCACAAACATGAGATAACCACTTCATCTTTATAAGATATTGGAAGGATTCATAACCCTAGATAGTTTAATAATATTGATTTTACATTTAATTTACTTTCGCGCTATTTTATTTACTTGTTTTAAGTTTAAAATCACCATCCAATCAACAAACCAATCTATTAGATACTTGTAAGCATTTAACTTCAAAAATTGATAGCTTAGGTATTAAGTCCTCGTGGGATCGATACATTTTATACTACTTGAACGATACGTGCGCTTGCATTATACGTGTGTGATTACGCCGATCATTGTATGTGTGCATGTGTGGCCCAATAAGGGTTGAGAGTTAAGGTGCATATGTATATTTGAGAACTGTTGCAACAGTAATGTTGCTGTTGTTACAACAGCAACAGGCTTGCAATTTGCCGCTGTTGCAACAGCAACAAGCTTGCTGCTGTTGTGTGTGTGCATGGTGTGGCCCAATAAGCGTAGTGAAGGTATATATGGAAAAATGTATGTGTGCATGTATATGGAAATTCTAACTTTAAAATATAAATTTGATAGTTGCAGTGAAAGATTTGGTTTCTTATTTTACTGATGGCACCAAGTTCTCGCAAGCGCCTTTATTTGACTCCATCTACATCTGGAAGGACACAAGCTAATCCTGGGGTCTCTACCAGCACAGGTGACTCAAGCACAGCGAAGCCTCGAGGACGCAACTATGGTCTGACGTTGGTTTAACACATCATGGCCTACGGCTTTATCGGGATAGAGATATCGGATAATAGGTGCTACTGCTCGATTTGAGCTTGAAGCTCCAAAAAATACGTTTCTGGGAGAAAAATCCCGTGGGAGACAAAAATCAATCGGCTCTTCCCCACGGTACTTGTGAGTAAACTTACAGTATTGAGTTTTCTTTAAATTAATTTCTAATTGGTTGCTAATCCTGCAGGAGTGGTTCGACGTGGACCTGAACAAACCAAACGTTCTGAAGTATTTCGACCACCATATGGGGAAGAGTTGCACGAATTTTAAATAAAAAGTCTTGAAACTGATATTCGACGAACATGGGGCTTTGGAGGCTCCATAGCATAAGTCTGATTGTATAGAGGAGCAAGACTGGACATTCTTGTGTGAGCTCTGGTCGAGCGACAAACACGAGGTAATTTTGGAAATAACACGAAACTGATAATTCTCTTTGTTTTTATTACTGATAATATTTTTAAATGCAGAATAAATGTCACGCAAACACGGAGAATCACAGTCACCTGCGTTTCAACTATCGTGGAGGCTCCAAGCCATTTTCCCAATACCGTGCTGAACATTCTGAGGTAAATATACGCTAAACTATTTTTTAACATTTTATTAATTTTACTAACAGTAACAACTACTTTATGCTTTTTTACAGAGTAGCACGGGTGAGGTGCAGTCAATTCCAGAGTTTTCTCGAGTGACACACTATAGTGAGAAGAAGAAATGGATCAATGAAGAAGCTGAACGCTGCTATGTAAGTTTTAGTATTTAGAATAAATTAAATATATTTTTAAATTTAATTGTTTTCTTTTCAAGTTCAAACATTACCTTCATTTTTTTAAACAAAACGAAATGGTGGAGGTACAGTGACAGGCTCATGAGACATGGTCCGACCCTCTACCAGATAAGGAGTTATCACAATTAGTTTTCAAGAACCAGACAGCATACAACGTCGGACTCAGTATTCGTAACAAGCCGACGTCATCTGGACGGACTATTGTTTCTTCTCATACTCAGCTGTGTCTTCATTAACAACTAGCGAGCACCAAGGAAGAGTTGGACAATACCAAAGAAGAGTTGAAGAAAACTCAGGAGAAGTTACAGCAGATCGAAGAGGATACCAAAAAAAAGATGCAGGAGTTCGACCAACAGATAAGGACTTTACGGAAGATGCTGGAGGCCTCACTCAGCCAAATTGCATCGGACTCGACCGCCCCTCCATCACAACAGCAGTGATTGTTATTTTCATTTTTATAAACATTCACAACAGCAGTGATTGTTATTTTCATTTGTATAAACATTCACAACAACCGTGACTGTTAATAAACAATGTATTTATTTTATTTAATAAAATTTAATTAAAAATTTAATTTATTTTTAAATTTATAAGAACAAAAAAATTATTAAAATAAAAATAATTTTATTATTATTCAATAAAATTATTTTTATTATAATAATATTTTTCAAAAAAAATCTGAATGTTTCGAAGCTAAAAGTTCCTTAATAATAATTTTCTTATACCCTTCACCGTCGAAGTAATCGATGCTAAAAGTAATAAAATAATATTTATATTTTAATATTATTTCACCTTTAGCGTCGAAATATTCGACGCTAAAGGTAATAAATAAAATAAAATTTTTTATTTTAAAATACATTTAGCGTCGAAATTTTCGACGCCAAAATGAAAAATAAATAAATTTTTTATTAAGTATAAAATTATTTTTTCGTCGAAAATATTCATATTCAAATACGTGATTTAGCGTCGAAATTTTTTTGACACCAAAAGGTCTCAAATTTATCGTTGAAAGTATTTTGACGCAAAATATTGTACTTTGGCGCCGAAAATATAATTTTGAAGCTAATAGTCTTTCTCGTCCATGTTTTAGCGTTGAAAATTTACATCGAAAATATTCGACGCTAATGATATTTAGTGTCAATAGACATTCTTTTAGCGTTAATATTTTTCGATGCTAAAATAGACCTTATTTTTTGTAGTGAATCCAATGGCTTTTCTGCCAACGTCTTAGCGTATTACTTTGAACCATATTTTTTCAAGGAAAATATGTTATATCGGTTGAAATGAATAATTAAAATTCAAAATATAAATATTTGACAACCCTCAATTTCAAGCTAACTTTTGAGTTGAGTTAGACCCGTGAATTTCAATATGGTATCAGAGTCGATAATTAAAACTCAAAATATAAGTATTGAGCAACCCTCAACTTTCAAACAAGATTTTCGGTTAAGTTAGATGCATGAATTTTAATAACATTCACTGCCGAAAACAATGTACTACTTTGCACGGCTACAATATTTTTTTCCTAGCCAATTAAGGAAACATCTTGTTGACGGTGGTGTTCGGCCCCCAAGAAGTCAGAATCCCAAAGAATGGCCTAAAAGGGATTTCAATTTCCAAGGTTCGGGGGCCCAAGCCCAAGAATTAGAGGTGTTTGGTCTAGTGAAGAGCTCGGAGTCGGTTCACATTTGATACCAGACCCGAGGTGTAAAGATGTTCACAGAAGCGATGAGAGGAAAGGTCTCAGACCCGACCATTGTAGCTGTTGTTTCTATCTGCTGACCCAGTAGGGCGGGTCGGGGTGGTAATGGTATAATCAAGTCCAAGTGACTTAAGCCCTGTATGGGAATTCGCATTCTCCAAAAGGGTCTGATGTGAAAGGAGCAGGTCACCGGCTTAACTTCTGGCACACACTTTCGCTTGAGAATAGACATGTTACAGGCTGACATTGTGAGGTAACATGTAGTAGTGACCAAGGAGTAGTGTGGTTTAATGAAGTGTCAGGTGGCAGAGCTATTGTTTGAGGAGCAGTTGGGGAAGAGTGCCTTCGTATTAATGGAAGAATCATGTGGTCGACGTCGCAAGGGTAGTGTAACAATAGAATTTGCCATAGTATATAAAGGGGTTGAGAATTTATTGTAAAAGGTTGGCTAATTCTATTTCATTCTTCACTTGTAATATAGAACAAAGAGCTTAAGTGTAAAAGTAAGCTTGTAAGAGGTCGGTAAGACGAGCTCGAGAGATAGGCAGGTCGATCATACCCGACCACATAATAAAATCTTTCTTTTCCCTTGTGCCTGTGGACGTCGGTTGGATCTACTCCGCCGAACTACGTTAAACCCTCTGTTTTATCTTTGTGATTTCTCATCTTTTGCTAAGTTTGTATTTGGTCCCCAAACCAAACAAATTCACATTTGAGGGAGGATTGTTCGAGGAGTGGTTTTCCCGAATTACCTCTGGAATGAAAATCAGCCGTCAACTGTTGGCGCCGTCTGTAGGGACATGACAAAAAGCAGTAAACACGTTGATACGATGGCAGGAGACGGGAATCATAGATCTTTAGAGGCTTCGACGATGAAGTGGATGGAAAAAATTGAAGAAACTATCCGGAATTAGAGAGAAGATGCGCGAAAGGAAAGAAAATCAACTCAGGTCTTCATGAAGACCATGTTGGAGAAGTTGGAAGAGAAAACTGGTGAAAGAGAGGGAGCGAGCCCAACCAAAGAAAAGAAGAGATAGCGAGGTGAAAGAGTATTGCTAGAGCAGAATGAGATGATGAACATAGGAAGAAGAGTGCCCATATAATGAGATCTGTAGTCGTCACCGAGGCTGTACCTACAGGAGAGTTGTGGGAAGAAGAAGAGGGCAGACAGACTCCAGAGTCTTTTAGTAACAGTCCACATTTTGCAGAGAGTGATCTGGAATGGTACCCCGGGACGGACATGAAGTCCTCAGTTATGGAAGGTATCGAGCTCAAAATAAAGGACATGGGGAGACTCGCGGTTGAAAGTAGGTCAGTTCAGATGACCAGATGAAGAGTTGGTTTCGAAAAGAGATGAAGATGATGAGGGGTGACCAAGACATGAGGACATCGTACCCTTTCACAAAGGAAATTTTGGCGATGGTATTTCTAAAGAGATTCACTATGCCCTCCATGGATGTTTACAAAGGCAGCACGAACCCCAAATCTCATGTTGAAAAGTTTATTATGTTGATAGAAATCCAAGGGATGGTTGGAGAGACCATCTGCAAGGTGTTCCCTTTTACCTTGGATGGGTCCGGTAGTCTACGGTTCAGGAACTTGACGCCGGGAGAATCGGCAGTTTTTCCCAGTTGAGGAATTCCTTTGTACGACACTTTAAAGGAGCGTGCGTGTTAGGGTTGGTGCTCAGAGCGCCAATCCGGACCATATTTATGTCTGATTCATGAATACGAACATCCCATTTTCCATAATATTACTTATTTATGGTTGCACCTCTTGTTTTTATATACGTATTCGATCTGATTACGATTAGATTGAAACTAAATATTGTTTAGTGATATGTATATATTAGACAAAGGCCCGATAATATATAATGCAGTACACAGTTACAAAGCTAGTTTGTAATTGAAATTGGGAAGTGTCACTGCTAAATGTATATTATCAGATACAGTTCCTGGTCAGATTCACTAACACGGGTCGGTTAGTCAAATCTGTTGAGACCAGTACATGTCGTATATCGAGACTTGGTCTGATGGTTTATCCCAATGAACCATGAGTCTAGGGAGACTCGTATAGACGTGTAGGTGTTTATGATAGATAAACACCGAATGACTCACCGAAGATTCTTAATGGATGGTACACCAACGTCAATAAGAATCTTCTCGGGTTGAGTAGCATAGTGGTTCTTCGACTTGAGATACCACTGTGGATGTATGAGGCATCCTCCATACTTAAATGGCAGTCACGTCACCGATCTATTTAGATCAGACCTCCACCTGTTCGTTGGTTGTGGACCGATCCTCAGGATATCTTGTGTGTATCAAGATAGGATCCGTCAGTTCTGTGTACAGAGCATAGGTAGTCCATATTTGATTAGCAGTTTGTTAAATATGTGGCCACAGTAAACTTGAGAAGTAAGTTCCGAATGTTATTTAGAGATTGCTAATAGAAAAGTCGACGGGATAATACCTATAGAGATTTGACGTTTACATCTATATCTCTGGGATTATCCGGATACTTGTGACGGAGGGATTATACGTATGCAATGACCTCGACCTGTATGATTCAGCTAGTACATCTGTGGTCGTCATAATTTACGGGTGGGTAAATTATGGACACGAAATTGGATTTTGTTACGGATATACCTGAATCTAGAGAGTCTCACTAATGAAATATACTCGTAGAGCACTAGGGCGACTTTTATAATAATGATGATTATTTATTAATCGTTTAATGGTTAAACAAAAAATACATGCAAACGGGCCGAACCGTCATTTCCTAATTAATGTGCATTTGTATTTAATATATGATATTATTAAATACACATTAATAAATTGTCAAATAAAGATATTTGTCATATATCATTAATATATGTATTTGAAATATTTAAAGTAAATATAATACATATATTTGAGATATTTGTATTAATTAATTAATTATTTATTTAATTGTTAAATGATTAATATAATTAAAATATAAATATCCACCAAATGATAAAGTTAGGAAATGATTATAAGTGTTAAATTATTGACTTTATACTTAAAGGAAAAAATTGTTAAATTGAATTTGACTTCCTTGGATATTTGTTTTAATTGTTGAAATTAACATATCCTTTTTCCTTTTTATTTGTAATATTCGGCTATCACCCTAAATTAAATATAATGGTTATATTTTTTAAGTTGCAGTTGTTGACTTGTTGAATAATTCATTAAAGGTGTAATGATTTAGATGCAAGTTGATAAAGCAAAAATTAAATGAACAAAAATATCTAGATATTATATCTACATCACAATTTCGGCCAAGGCCATTTTTGGGCAAGTATATATTGTTTTGTTTCATCTTTTAGGGTTAGACAAGTTCATTTGATACCAATAAACATAAAAGAAGTTGAGAGAAAAGCTTGGAGGCTAAAGGAAAAAGTTTGGAAATCTTTGAGTTTTGTAAGTTTTTCTTTAAAGTTTTCAACATGAAAAATGTTTCTAACATGCTTAGCATCATTTGTGTTGCTTTGGTGTTGTCTCTCTTCAGATAGTTTGTGTTTATTTTGGTTGTGAACTTTGATGAAAGATTGATGCATGTAAGTAAGCTTGAAATGGTTTCAAAGCTTTACTTTTGATTTTTAGAAAATCAAAGTTGCCATTATAGAGTTAGTAAGCCATTCCTTGGTGACCTAGAATTGTTCTAGAGTTATTTCAAAGTGGTGAGGCTTGATTGGTGAAGTATTGAATGGATTAAAGTGTTGGATTTTGTAAATATGGTGAAATTGGACAATTTGATGAAATTGAAAAATTAGGGTTCATAACCCACTCCAAATTTCGGGATTTTTATATATGTGATGTATTATGGTATGAATATGATGCATGTAAATTTTGGGGTAGATTGGATTTGATCTTGGCATGTTTTGAACAAAAGGGACAAAATACAATTACTTGAAAATTTGGGGGTAGTCACGGCAATTAGGAAAAATTGGGGATTTGTGTTAAATCTGATTTTGATGCATTAGATGTGTTGAAAAATATTTTAGAAATAATTTAGAATCATCCAAAATTATATTTGATAATTTTGGGCTAAAATAATCAATTTACAAAGTTTTGGGGCAATTCGGTAATTATCAAGAAATTTGATCTCTTGTGTAATTTTTCAGAATTTGACAATTGAATAATTAAATAAATAAGTTTATTTAATTGATCCGAGAAAAATTTTTGAAATCGGAAAATTTTGATTTTCCGATATTCCGCTGTGTGTTACCGATATTCCCCCTTAAAACCCCAACAAAATGGTATCAGAGCGAGTCTGATTCTGGACACCCTAATATGATTAGCCCTTTAAAATCTAATGTTTTTTCTTTTCTTTACTTGATACATGCATGCTTTCTTTTAATTTGATTAAATTTAAAGTGCATGACGCTTTATGGAATATCCCACTTAATAAGGTTTTAAAGTAACTGGTATTTGGAATACTTGTTTCTTGGTCCGTCTTGTCAATACGGTTTAAAAATATTTTTCCGTGACTACATCCGAGACCATGCCTCTGCTGTCAGGGTGTAGCCGATAGAGATTTATTTATGCCCGATGTATATTAGATACTAGATAAATTCAAGCGAAAGCGGAATCCTGAACGTGCCCTAGCTATCAGGGTTACGCAAGTAACTTGAGTTTATCATTGACGAGTTTAACCTTGGTACGTCTCCTTGTGGGCCTGCCTTAGTAGCGACAACGAGAAACGACCAGGACCGGAAACCGAGGAGTCACTAGTGAGTGATTGACAATGAGTTGTCTACCTGTGAATATACGTAGGTGAGACCATGCCTCTGCTGTGAGTCGAAATATATTCATGGGGTCGTCTTCCCATTATGGAATTCGATTTAATTATTGAATTTTCATTTTTCTGTTGGGGATTACGGTATTACGTAAAATAGTGGGAGGCACTGCTAAGTTTAAAAATCCCTTAACTTAGGCAGTGTGTATTATTATGGAAATAGCCGCTTGTTTGTTTTCCTTAATCTATATTAGATAGAATTAAACTTTTAATTCACTGCACACATATTTTGATATGTTATCTGACTTGACTCTTGGTTGCAGTTATTCTAGAATAGGTTCTAGATACTACTAGACTATGATATTATTAGATTGGTCTAAACCATCAGGAACTATTGTTCCGATTTTCTTCAAAAATCAAGATGGTTAATGACTTAGTTTCTAAGTCATGATAGATAATATAGATAGATATCCCTTTTAGGATATAGTACTTTAGAGAGAATAGTTTCTTATGCAGTAAGAATTGACTTGAATTAGTTCATGTCTCGAGATTCTTGAGTGGCATTAAGAAAGCCCCATTAGGTATTTGTTTATCTAGTAATGACGTTTCTTAGCTTTAATGACCTTTAGAGGCAATGTGTCTGACACAATTTGCTAATCAATTATTTGTAATTGTTGTGAATAGTTGAATGCAAATAGTAAAGCTAAAGAAAGGAGATGCGTATAGTTATGTATAGAAAATATCGATTTTCACAATACTACAACTATAGGTATTGGATACCAGATCTCCCCTCTAGTTATTTAAAAATATTAGTTAACGATTGTTTTGATATTTGATATCGGAACTCGCGACTATTGGATAGTTACTTGTTCTTTATAAACAATTGTTATATATTTTAAATATAACTAGTAGTGTCATAGACGTAGAGATAAACATTAAGAAAAATTATTCGGTAAAATAAATAATTTAGAACGGTGCTTTATGAGTTTAATCACTTAAGCATTAGATGCTTATTCCATATAGTAAAGGATGGTTTGATACAAGATCACACCACACATCCTTATCCATTTAATGAATATTGTATTCAGGAGGGTGATTAAGATCTCATTTAACCAATGATTGTCATTGGACCACCAGATTTATTTAACTGATACATTGGATGTATGTAGTTTAATAAATTGTAATTGCTTAAGATAGTTTTCTTTACTTCGTAACTTAGTTTATGAATTGTCATAACTTAGTTACGTGTTTCTGAAAGAACACATATTGAACATCTTGAAATGATCAAGAACTTTCAATCTGTTCTGATGAAACGTAGATTGAACATTTTTGACTTGTTCATATATATTCAATCTAAAGTTTTTAGAGAACTCTATCCTCAAAATTCATTACATGTCTTTGAACTATTCAAATATTTTTGATACGATCAAACGTATGAATTTAAATCAATTAGTTCTAAGGTTATTCAATGAATATGATTCTTATTCAATATAATTCTTCCACATTCCATCTTGATGGAATTGGTCAGTGGGAGTAATTGAATCTTATATGATTTGATTCGTTTGATATTGAATGTTACCGAATTAGTTTCAATACTCTTTGGGTTATGCTCTAGTAACACTAATCCATCTCTTTAATTAATGTTCCATTATTTTCTATAGTTGCATATATGATATGTATAGGCAGAAAATTCGAATCTTGAAAAGTTTAAGATTTGAATATTTCTTTTATATAATAGTTATTTAATGGAAATTACTTACACCTCGGGAGTATAAGTAAAAATTTATCATTTATTCTATTTTATAGAATATAGTATTCTATTTGATAGAATATCTTTTCTACGATCCTAAATAATAAAATTGTTTTATTACTTGGTGTGTAACATCAAATGTTAATTATTGTAGAAAAGACTTGACTTATTGAAGTCAAATGTGACAATGATAAACTATAATTGGAACTACGTAATTAATAAGATGAAAAAACCCTTATACATCTTCTATATAAGTTTAATAGGATATCAGAATCATTTTCGAGTATTTGATACTTAATGATTCTGTTGTTTTCTTACCGAAGAAAATTATCCTATAACTTATAATGGAAGCGATATTTGATATCGATTCTGGAAGTTCACCATTGAACCATAGATCTAAGATTGTTCATAGCTTATTGTGATCAAGTTTTGAACTTGATTAAGCTTTCATTATAAATTAGTTCATGATATGTGCTAATTGTTTGCGCAGCGAAAGCGGTGTGAGCTTATTAAAGGTTTGACCTTTACAGTATGACAGTGAGAAATGTTATACACAGCAATCTATTCTAGATTCTGAGAAAACTTGTCTCTAGTCACGCTAATTGAACAATTAAAGATATATTGGTTAATGTTGATATTAAACTCTACATTTTAGCTAAAGAATGCAAAATGGCATTTTTTGAATTACTTATTCAGATAAGAGATCAGTTGTGATTTCTTTGTTTGAAGAGTTCATTCTGGAATGGCCCTAGAGTTTGTGTTCTGCTGAGATCGCAGTTTAGTGTGCTAGCTTATAGTGCCTATTGTAGACTCGGATAAGTCTTCCAGAAATTCGTATTCTCTATTTTTGATATCATTCAGATTGTCTGATCTTGTCAAAGTATAGAGAATACATATGTGATTGAAGGGTTAGTGGGGCGTAAAAAATTACTTTCCAATGTTATATATCCTAACGACATTATCATTATTATAGTAATAATAAGATATTTGTGAGGTAAATGTTTACCTAAGTCTTCTTTACTCTGTGAAAACAGTGGAGTAGTCTCTGTTATATACGATATAAAGTTTTATATAAGATATATAACCAAGAGACTTGTGAGATACTCATATTATTCGTGCATTAGATATGATCTATTGAAGGACATAACTAGGCTATATGTATGACAGTTAGTATAACTGTTGGACAGTTATTGTGTGTCTTATATAAAGTATTCATCTTTCGTAAATGATGATTCCTTTTTCAAAAGAGATATTGATTAAAATGTCTAATCAATCTTATGTATCATTTGATGATGACATAATAAATACTTTATTATATGCGATTAAATATATCGATTTAATCGTAATTGTTACGAGTTATTTTGATATCCTATAGACCATAAGATGGATCTTGAAACACGTTCTTTGTGATCTTTGAGATATTAAGAACGAGTTTCTAATTCATGGAGAATACAGTCTGCAACCATTAGGGTCATATTAGTTTTGAGACTAATTATGACGTTAGACAGTCTACGTCATTGTAACATCCCGCCTAAGCCAGGATGCTACCGGCAGGAGACAGACTAAACCCATCTCCATAAGCCTCTGATTCTAATGAAATTTCGGCATGACGTATTCGTAACATCATGTAACCTGGCCTATAGCCAGCATCCATATACAACATAAACATAAAATCTCGGCCTCAGGCCGGCATCTCAACATCAATGCAATCTAAGGGCCCAACTAAAATGCGATGCGGACACAAAGACAAAATACAACCAGGGCTCCGTGCCCGAAATTACGTATAAACAAAAACTTTTACAAACTACACTTTATACAATTCAATTCTCTACAACTAGACTTATTACAACTTGACTCTGATACTCCCAAGACCTGGTGACTGGCTGACTGCAACGCTGCTATCCGGCTCCTCAAGTTCTGGAGACTTTGGTCGACCGTTCGGGTCGCCAACCTGCAAAACTCAAACACCACTCTTTGCCAATCTAACTCGGGCATTTATTATAATTATCTTTCTTTTATTTCATTGAAATATCATCAAATCGAATTTATAAAATATTCTATCTTTCAAACATTCATCTCACTATTATCAATCATGTATACATATGTATATAGATTATATTATCATCCACTAGTATCAATTATGTACAACTCAAATGAATCCTAAAACGTATGACTCGTAAACTATATAATCGCCACTATACGTATAAGATCTACATCTAAGTATAAGCCTACCTATATATATATTTAATGAACATAATCTTTTATATTGACTAATACATTTGTAGACACGGCCAGAAGTAATAAATAACCCTATAAGCTCTTATGATGTTGGTAGTCTGAAATCTATAAAAACCATTTCAAAAAAAACATTTAAGAAATCATTTTTCTGTAAACAAAATCAGTTTCAAAATTCATAGTCATAAAACCATACCGATCATCCAGCATATCTCACTGGACGAAATATAAACGATCGCCCAATGCCCGAATCGCGCGCATAGATCGAACAATGAACGTACCGATCCCCTGTCGACAGAGGGTTGGGTCGTACCATTTCTGATGGCTTAGACCCTAACGATCACCCCGACGGAAACATATGATGAGTCATGAAAAACATAAATGCATACACCGATCGTCGGGGCGGAAACATAACAATAACCAATCATCTCAGCGGAAACACATCAAGAAAAAAAAAACATAAAACAACCGCTGAGACGAAAATAAAATAAAAACATATTATCGTGTAGTATTAAAAATAATATCAAAATGTATTAAATCAATATGCAATTCTTTGAAATCATTTTTCCCCCCCAAAACATAAATATGTGTCAGTCAAAAATAAATTTTTGATGCATGATTTTCAAAATACATACCGATCGTCCACTGCTCGGTCGCGCGCAAAGACCTAACAGTGTACGGACCATGTCGACAGGGTAGTGGGCCAGCCATTTTCTGATGGTCTGGACCCGTAACGATCGCCCCGGAGGCCAACCCGGAACGTAACATAAACGATCACCACGGAGGGTCAAAAACATAAATCATCAAACACCGTGGCGGAAACAATTTCTTTATCCTTTGTAAACAAAATCATAACTTTAAAAACCAGAAATCAAATACGAAGTTGTCAAAATATATTTCAAAATATTTCACGATTCAGACTACCAACATCATAGAACATTTTATACCTCTAGACATCTTGACTTCACACTCGTTATCCACACTAACATATATATTCATGCATATCTTTGTGGATTCTTTCAACTAAATGATACATGTATTCTATTTCTTATGTCTTTTTCTTTATACATGCCTAAGCTTACTTACAAAATAAATTGTCACAATATTACAATCATTTGAAATCGAATGTGTCACATAGCATCATTTTAAGTTGCATATATAATAGCATTCACTTCACATACATTATTCAATTCATTACCTTGCATATTTGTTTATACAAATTAGAAAATTATTAATTATAATCAACTTAGAGTTTTGCTATTATAACATACATCCGGAGTTTACCCTTATCAACTCAATGATACCATATATATTTCATACACGTTTTCATCATCAAGCTTAGTACTTACAGGACTGATATTAATATTATCAACAGCTTATAACCAATCTAACCTATACTTTATATTCATATATTCTTACTCAATTCATGTAAACAAATGCATGACATAATATACATAATCAACTTATTCAATATAAGTTTCCAACTCCAATATTAACTTCCCAGAGGAAAAACAAATTTATATTTTCAACCATTAATCCAACATGTAACACTAAAAAGTAAAAACAAATATGTCATGCTAAGCAAGCACTGTCATTACCACTAAAACAACATACTAACTTTAATAAAATCAAGCATTGAACCAAATATAAACCCAACTTAGATATCAAATTGAAGCCATAACCATTTACCAATCAGAACATCAAATGGGATATACCCAGATATGAAACTGAAAAGTAAACTATGAATAGCTATTAGCAGCAAAGATCGATAATGCAGCAATAAGATCAGACTGGCTTATACCAAATAGCAGTATCAAATAAAAGCAATTGTTAGCTATCAAAAAGTGCAAAATACAGTACCATCCGGGTGGTCTGGTTTGCGGCAAAACGTCGCTATAACTTTTAAAATTTTCCCAAATAAACTTCTTTCACTCCAAACCCATTTCTTTCATTTTCAAGCTCCTAAATACATGCCATTAAGTGTTCTTTTTAACCTAAATAAATATTTTAAGTCATTGGGGTATTTCAACAAACACTTTATAAGCAACTATCCCATTTCCTACATATCTTCTACCCAATTTCGAATTTTCATCTCAAACCCAATTTATTAAATCAATCAATTTTCAAAGAAATGATAGCATAGTATACTTACAATTCTTGTCCAGGACTGAAATCAGAAACCCCAATTGCAGAAATTCTTCCTCTTCTTCTCATTCCTCTCTCTCGCTGGGTTCTCTTATACTTCCTCTCTTTCAGCCTTCGTCTCTCTCTCTCTCAAACTCCCTGCTCACTCGGTTCTGCTTCATCCTTCTCGGCCTGGGCTTCTTCTTTTTCTTCTGCTCTCATTTCTCTTTTCCTTACTTCAACTCTCACGGCAACAGCCCAAATGGGTTTCCCTCTTCTTCTTCTCTCCTTCTCTTTCTCAGCTTTTCCCGCTCTCGGTTCTGATTTTCCTCATCTCTCCATGCTTTTACTGCTCGGCTTCCTTTCTCCTTCTCAATCTCTTTCTCTTCTCTCGGCTCTCTTCTTCCTCTCTTCTCTCTGTTTTCTGCTTCTCTATTTTTATTTTTATTTTTCTCTATTTTCGTTTGCCTCTTCTCTCTGTGCACTGTGTGCGTGTGACCTGCTACTGGCCTACTGCTGTGTGTGTTTTAAAATGAGTGTGTGTTCTTAAAAGTGCACGTGTGTGTGGGTTATATATATACATATATGCTTCTAGTAATTTCTAGGTCTCTTTCTTTTTATAATTATTGTTATTATTTTTTAATTACTTGTGTATGTTTTATAAATGGTTGCAAGAAAACTCTAGATTATTATATATATAATACTAATTTGGAAATTATCAATTTAATCCTTCAAATTTTAATTTCATTAATACTCATAATTAATTCCTTGATGAAGTCCCATTTTACTAAAGAATAGACCTTGCACACGGACAAGACCTCGAGCGCGAAAATAAAATTAATGCAGTTCGCTAAAATAACCCGGGTCGTTACAGTCATAAAGAGTCACAAACGATGCAGTGGGAGTGTCACGCATGATTCTACTGTTACAGTGGAATTAGATGCATGCAACTTATGAATTATTGACTTATGAAGTTGCATAGTGACCTTATAAATTAGAAGTTTTATATTGGTGTTATGCTTGCGGTTGTCCGCATAGTATTTTGGATTTGATCCCTGAATACTTGGACAACTCAGTAGCTGTAGCACAATATTGATGGCTCGTCTCATTCATATTAATGTATAATTTAGATTCTACAAAATATGAAAGATGCTGGCTATGGGAAACGATTGAGTTTGTTTGACAAACTCATTATGTTATAGCGGACTTACTTCTTGTTGACTACCTCTTAAGTGCTAGGTGAGCTTTTGAGGGCTATGTGTATACGATGCACATTGAGATGTGTATATGATATCTTGGATTGGCACAAGAGCAAGTGGGAGAAATTGTTGGGGTTGGAGCTCAGAGCGCCAATCTGGACTGTATTTATGTCTGATTCATGAATACGAACATCTCTTTTTCCATAATATTACTTATTTATGGTTGCACCTCTTGTTTTTATATACATATTCGATCTAATTATGATTAGATTGAAACTAAATGTTGTTTAGTGATATGTATATATTAGACAAAGGCCCGATAATATATAATGCAGTACACAGTTACAAAGCTAGTTTGTAATTGACATTAGGAAGTGTCACTGCTAAATGTATATTATCAGATATAGTTACTGGTCAAGATTCACTAACACGGGTCGGTTAGTCAAATCTGTTAAGACCAGTACATGTCGTATATCGAGACTTGGTCTGATGGTTTATCCCAATGAACCATGAGTATAGGGAGACTCGTATAGATGTGTAGGTGTTTATGATAGATAAACACTGAACGACTAACCGAAGATTCTTAATGGATGGTACACCAACGTCAATAAGAATCTTCTCGGGTTGAGTAGCATAGTAGTCCTTCGACTTAAGATACCACTGTGGATGTATGAGACATCCTCCACACTTAGATGGCAGTCACGTCACCGATCTATTTAGATCACACCTCCGCCTGTTCGTTGGGTGTGGACCGATCCTCAGGATATCCTGTGTGTATCAAGATAGGATCCGTCAGTTCTGTGTACAGAGCATAGGTAGTCCATATATGATTAGCAGTCTGTTAAATCTGTGGCCACAGTAAACTTCGGAAGTAAGTTCCGAATGTTATTTAGAGATTGCTAATAGAAACGTCGACGGGATAATACCTATAGAGATTTGACATTTACATCTATATCTCTGGGATTATTTGGATACCTGTGACGGAGGGATTATACGTATGCAATGACCTCGACCTGTAAATTATGGACACGAAATTGGATTTTGTGACGGATATACCTAAATCTAGAGAGTCTCACTAATGAAATATACTCGTAGAGCACTAGGGCGACTTTTATAAATAATGATGATTATTTATAAATCGTTTAATGGTTAAACGAAAAATACATGCAAACGGGCCGAACCGTCATTTCCTAATTAATGTGTATTGTATTTAATATATGATATTATTAAATACACATTAATAAATTGTCAAATAAAGGTATTTGACATATATCATTAATATATGTATTTGAAATATTTAAAGTAAATATAATACATATATTTGAGATATTTGTATTTAATTAATTAATTAATTATTTAATTGTTAAATGATTAATATAATTAAAATATAAATATCTCACCAAATGATAAAGTTAGGAAATGATTATAAGTGTAAATTACTGACTTTATACTTAAAGGAAAATGTTGTCAAATTGAATTTGACTTCCTTGGATATTTGTTTTAATTGTTGAAATTGAAAATATCCTTTTTCCTTTTTATTTGTAATATTCGGCTATCACCGTAAATTAAATATAATGGTTATATTTTTTAAGTTGCAATTGTTGACTTGTTGAATAATTCATTAAAGCTGTAATGATTTAGAATGCAAGTTGATAAAGCAAAAAATTAAATGAAACAAAAATATCTAGATATTATATATACATCACAATTTCGGCCAAGGCCATTTTTGGGCAAGTATATATTGTTTTGTTTCATCTTTTAGGGTTAGACAAGTTCATTTGATACCAAATAAACATAAAATAAGTTGAGAGAAAAGCTTGGAGGCTAAAGGAAAAAGCTTGGAAATCTTTGGCCCAAATAATTCGAGAAATCCAGGATAAAGGTTTATTGACTGAGCCCGACTTGAGGAGGTTCCCGGTTGAGAAGGAGAACAACATGACTTATTATTTGCACCATAATGTAATGGGACATGCCATGAATGGATGTAGAGACCTGCAGGAACAGGTGGAAGACTTGGTAAAAAGCGGTTATCTGAATGAGTACATAGACCAAGTGGCTACGAAGACCGACCAATGCTGATAGCGATTGTCGTCAGGTTGGGTACTTGGAATGCTGAGATGCTAATGGGATATTTCAATAGAGTCTCTCTTATAATGACCCACAAAGAGTTGTAAGATGGGTAATAGATCCCAAGAATATTAGTAAAACTTTTCCTTTCTCATAAAAAACTTGTTTATCCATGCTTATTTATTATATGTGTTTAATGGCTCGGGCCTACATTCTTTTTGCCGATACCACTTTCAATTTTTGGCTCCGATATGCTTTAGTACCATTGAGGCCATGTTAATTTAATGGCTTGGGTCTGCTTTTGTACCGCCGAGGCCATAGAAGTTTGATGGCTCGGGCTACTTTGTACCGCCGAGGCCTTAGTAGTTTGTTGGATCAGATATGCTTTTGTACCGCCGATGCCATGGAAGTAATATGGCTCGGGGCTGAATTTGTTCTGCCGAGGCCACTTTAAGTTTAATGGCTCGGGGATGCATGCGTTTCTCCGAGACCATGTTAATATTATGGATCGGGGCTTTATTAGTTCTGTCGATGCCACTTTCACTTAAAATGGCTCGTGGCTGCATTCGTTCCGCCGATGCCACTTTCACTTTACTGGCTCGGGGCTGCATTCGTTCCGCCGATGCCACTTTCACTTAATATGGCTCAGGGTTGCATTTGTTCCACCGAGGCCACTTTCAGTTTACTAGCTCGGGGCTGCATTTGTTCCGCCGATGCCACTTTAAGTTTAATGGCTCGGGGCTGCATTCATTCCGCCGAGGCTATTTTGATATTATGGCCTGAGGCTGCTTTCATTCCGCTGATGTCATGTTCACTTAATATGGCTCGAGGCAGCATTCGTTCCGCTGAGGCCACTTTCAATTTACTGGCTCGGGGCAACATTCATTTCGCCGAGGACACTTTCACTTAATATGGCTCGAGGTTGCATTCATTCCGCCGAGGCCACTTTCAGTTTACTGGCTCGGGGCTGCATTCGTTCCGCCGATGCCACTTTCACTTAATATAGCTTGAGGCTGCATTCGTTCTGCCGATGTCACTTTCACTTAATATGGCTCAGGGTTGCATTTGTTCCACCGAGGCCACTTTCAGTTTACTAGCTCGGGGCTGCATTTGTTCCGCCGATGCCACTTTAAGTTTAATGGCTCGGGGCTGCATTCATTCCGCCGAGGCTATTTTGATATTATGGCCTGAGGCTGCTTTCATTCCGCCGATGTCATGTTCACTTAATATGGCTCGAGGCAGCATTCGTTCCGCTGAGGCCACTTTCAATTTACTGGCTCGGGGCAACATTCATTTCGCCGAGGCCACTTTCACTTAATATGGCTCGGGGTTGCATTCATTCCGCCGAGGCCATTTTCAGTTTACTGGCTCGGGGCTACGTTCGTTCCGCCGATGCCACTTTCACTTAATATGGCTCGAGGCTGCATTCGTTCTACCGATGTCACTTTCACTTAATATGGCTCGGGGCTGCATTCGTCGTCGATAAAGCTTGGAAATTAATATGGCTCGGGGCTGCATTCGTTCCATCGAGGCCACTTTAAGTTTAATGGCTCGAGGCTGCATTCATTCCACCGAGGCCAATTTGATATTATGGCTCGAGGCTGCATTTATTTCGTCAAGGCCACTTTCACTTAATATGGCTCGGGGATGCATTCGTTCCACCGAGGTCACTTTCAGTTGACTGGCTCGGGGCTGCATTCGTTCTGTCGAGGCCACTTTCACTTAATATGGCTCGGGGCTGCATGCATTCCTCCGAGGCCACTTTTAGTTTATTGGCTCGAGGCGGTATACATTCCGCCGAGGCCATGTTTGTTGGCACAAGGAGGGAACATTCCCTTGTGGTCAAGTTGTTGCTTTGGCTCGGGGTCAGGTTACATCCCACGGACGCCTTAATTATCTTAGTTGGCATGCGGTCAGAGTTTCTCCCCCATGGCCAAATGTTTAATGGCATAAGCATGAAGCATTTATTTGTGGCCAGTTTGTTGTGATGGCTCGGGGCTGCATTCGTTCCGTCAAGGCCATGTTTAATGACACAAGAAATGAACATTACATTGTAGCCAAGTTGTTGCTTTGGCTCGGGATCGAGTTATGTCCCACCGAGACCTTATTATCTTAGTTGGAATTGGTCGGAGTTTCTCCTCGTTGGCCAAGTGTTCAGTGGCGCAAGGAGGGATCATTCCATTGTGGCCAAATTACTGTATTGTCTCGGGACTACATTCGTTCCGCCGAGACCACTTTTATATTATGGCTCGAAGCTGCATTCGTTCTGCCGAGGTCTTTTTCTTGTTTATTGGTGCAAAGAGGATTCATTCCCTTACGACCAAGAGATTTAGATGGATTGAGGTCGATCTTTCCCTCAAGGCCTCTCTTTGTCAGATCGGCTCGGGGTCGAGTTATGTCCAACCGAGATCTTATTATCTTCGTTGGCACGGGGTCGGAGTTTCTCCCCCATGGCCATTTGTTGAGTGGCACAATGAGGGAACATTCCCATGTGGCCGAGTTGTTACACTGTCTTGAGGCCGCTTTCGTTCTGCCGAAGTCATGTTGATGGCACAAGGAGGGAACATTCCTTTGTGGCCAAATATTTATTGTGGCTCGGGGCTGGGTTATTTCCCGCGAGGCCATGTTATTTTCCTAATAACCCAAGGAGATAAATATTCCCTTGTGGTTTTGTTCTATTTTGCAAGACTCTACAGATTATTTCCTTTCGAGTTTGCAACATGGCGAGAGCATGCATCTACCCGAAGAGGCATAAGATGGGCTTCTCCAAGCAAAGCCAAAAGGATTTTCTGACCAGAGCTAGTCTGGATCAACCTCTTTTGTCAAAGAAGCACTGAGGTTTGCAGTTGTGATACATATCTTGTGATGTGGCAGGCTTGAGATTCTGGGCTTGTTCAAGATTGAACATCAGCAGAACAAGAAAGTTGTTTCATCAAAAAATATTCCAAGTATTGGAAAGGTACCACGAGACATCAGCTCGAAGCAATATGAAGTGTTCATGAGAGCTTCAGCCCGAGGACGCCAGATCAGTCTACAACTTCATACACCACTATCTTTTTTATAATTTCCGGCACCAACTCGCTTACTCGTTGATACCGAGGACTAGGGGACAAATATTGACGGTGGTTTTCGGCCTACAAGAAGTAAAAATCCCAATGAAGGGCCTAAAAAGGATTTCCATTTCCAAGGTTCGGAGGCCCAAGCTCAAGAAGTAGAGGCGTCTGGCCAGTGAAGAGTTCAGGATCAGTTCACATTTGATACCCAACACGAGATGTAAAGATGTTCACAGAATCAATGGTAGAAAAGGCCTCAGACCCGACCATTATAGCTATTTTTTCTATCTCCCGACCTGGTAGGGCGGGTCGGGATGGTAACGGTATGATCAAGTCCAAGTGACGTAAGTCCTGTATGGGAATTCGCATTTTCTAAAAGGGTCTGATGTGAAAGGAGCAGGCCACCAACTTAACTTCTAGCACACACTATTCCGTGAGAATAAACAGGTTACAAGCTTGTATTGTGAGGTAATGTGTAGTAGTAACCAAGAGTAGCGTGGTTTAATGAAGTTCCAGGTGGCATAGCTACTGTTTGTGGAGCAGTCGGGGAAGAGCGCCTTCGCAGTAATGGAAGAATCACGTTGCCCACGTCACAAGGGTAGTGTAACATTAGAATTTGCCATAGTATATAAAGGGGATTGGCTAATTCTATTTCATTATTCACTTGTAATAGAGAGCAAAAAGCTTAAGTGTAAGAGTGAGCTTGTAAGAGGTCAGACAGACGAGCTCGAGAGATAGGTAGGTTGGTCATACCCGACCACATAATAAAAGCTTTGTTTTTCCTTGTGCACGTCGACGTAGGTTGGATCTACTCCGCCGAACCATGTTAAACCCTCTGTTTTGTCTTTGTGTTTTCTCATCTTTTGCTAAGTTTGCATTTGGTCCTCAAATCAAATAAATTCACAATTGTGGGAGGATTATTTGAGGAGTGGTTTTCCCGAATTATCCCTGTAAGAAAAATCAGTTGTCAACACATCTTAAGCTAGTGAACTTGCTATCCAAGCAACCCAAGTCAAACAAGGTTCACTTATTTGACTACACATCCGAGAGATATAATTGGTTTAGGTAAAGGCTAAGGCATCACATTTCTACTCATTATAAAGTAGGGGTGGGCAATTTCTAATTAGATTCAGTTTATTTATTTATTAAATTTTTTTTTGTCAACCGAACCTAATGATTTCTATTAAAAAAAAAAACAATTTACTTGAACACATCATAATAAAAACCAAATCGAACTGTTGTTACCCCGATTCAATTTAAGATTTTATTTGATATTGCGATTAAAAAAATGATAAATAAACAATGGTTTATAAACAGTGATATATAATTTTATTTTATATTAAAAAATTAATTGAAGTGTGCTTTTCTAAATTTCTTATGACGAGGAAAAAAAAATTTTAACTTTACAAAACTCAAGTTTTTAAAGAAAACCACAATTAATAATTATAATTTTGTATCATTAACTACACACTAAAAATCATTTTTTAGACAAAATCTGAATATCATCATCTCAGCATAAATTGAACCACAATGTCAATTGTCGAAAATGAAAACTCGATGTGTTAGCCTCTTAGGCAGAAACACCCATGTAGGTTGATCTGTAGGGGTGAGCATTGGTTCCGGTTCTATCCGGATCCGGTTGGAACCGGACCGATTTTTCGAGTTTGGAACCGAAATCGGTTGTAACAGGTCCGGTTCTGGTTCCAAAAATGAAGGAACCGATTTTAACAGGTCTGATTCCGGTTCCAAACTGGTCGGAACCAGAACCGGACCATGGAACCTATTTCTGGAACCGAATATAGAATCGGTTTGGTACTTGAAGAATTGTTTCGGAAACAGATATGATTGGTGCTTGATGAAGAACTTTGCAAGCAAGGTATAACTCAATTACAATATTTATTCTTTTTTAAATTTTATATATTCTTCTTAGGCAGCATTACTAGTACATGCTAATTTTAGAAGTTACTAACTGTAAGAAACGATTAAACTTTAATATTCTGAGCTTTCAGTGATGATCTTCTATCTCTGAGTTTGCTGCCTAATGAGTCCCCAAACACACATTCTCTCTCTGTTATGTTCTTATTTTACATTCTGCTGGTTGATGCAAGTGGAACACATCTAGTTCATGTCGGTCTAGGAGATGATTATCAGTTCATTGAGGATTATTTTGTTGTCTGGTATGCTCTAATTATCGAAGAGAAGTGCACCTTCCCGGTGAGTACTAAAACTTCATTTTCTTCGTTCTTGAGTTTGTGGACTCCGATTTGGTCCCCATTTTTTCCTGCGGACTCTTATCGAAATGTAGTTTTCATTAAAATATTTCAAAATAGAGTAATTCAGAACCGGACCGGAACCGAATTATAACAGAATAATATGTTACCATATTTAATTGGTTAGGTTCCGGTTCCATTTACTTTGGAATCGATTTTTTCGGGAGGTTCCGTTCCATGCAGAACCGGAACCGAAACCGGTTTTGCTCACCCCTAATCTGTACTAGAATTGCTCTATCATTTATGATTTGTAAAAAAAAAAAAAAGAAACAAGGGTTTCACATTTATTGGAGTATTTTATAAATTAGGTATAATCAACTATTATGATGATTTTTTAATATTGAATCATGTGGATCCTATTATTTTTTAAATATTGATTTAATAGTTAACACCGATTTTAATTATAGGCATACAACACACGTGCCATTTGGATGTAAATTATCACATCTTGGAATATGTTTTATTTGACATTTCTATGATATTTTTTAAGTGTATTTTTTTTACTAAAAAATAATACATGTACAAAAAATAATTCAAAATTAAAAAGACAAAGTGACGCTGCATTAATCATTCTTAAGCCATTCAAGGGCTAGGGGAAATGTCCGGGCAATGTTTTGAAAGGTGAGCTTTTGGATCCAATTACATAACATCCCAATCAAATGTATGACGGAGAAGGCGGCAAACTTTCTGGGAGCGCAGATTGTAGAAGTAGTGGAGATAGATCTTTGCCCAACCGGCAACTGTTTCGGTAGATTCTTGAGGATAAGGTGTTTGCTATAAATGTGCACGCATGATGTGTAATACTCGTTGTCGTTCTTTAGGAATGGTGTCTAATAACCGTGAAGATAAAATTAAATTCATTAGGGATGACTTGAGTAAGGAGTCTTTGGATGACATATCATTGACTCTTGAGATGCATTCCAGTGGATATGTGCATCACCCAATTCACATGTTATATACACAGTTCCGAAAAGAAAGACAACATATAAGTCTCGAGAATATGACTCTAAGAGACCCTGTTTGCCAATTTATAAGAAAATTGGATAAGAAGCTTGTCCCTGACGCATAGACGTCATTCAAGTCGTTACTTCTTTTAAATATTATTATCTCTTTGTATTTATCTAATAATTGTGATTTGTTTTGTTATTTTCTTTTATTTTCTCCGTCAGGATCCAGACTTTTTGACTTTCATGATATATTTTACTATTTAGCTAATAATTGTCATTTGGCAAGTACTAGTGCTATTATTACTCACCATTTTTCAGGTTCTATAAATTCAACTCATCATTGTACTCTTGAAGGCATCCAGACTTGAGAAAAAAATACATAAAAAATGGAAGTAACATCAAGAAGACGAGTTGTAAACATTTATGTGCTTTGCAGTACTAGTGCTAGTTCTAAACCAGAATTTGTAGCGGCAGCACAAGAATTGGGTCGAGTCATAGTTGAAAGGAATATGCACCTAGTATATGGTGGTGGCAATCTTAGACTAATAGGGTTCGTTTCAAGGGCTGTACAGGAAGGAGGCAGTCAAGTCTTGGGAATCATCCCAAAACCTTTGGCAGAGGCGAATCTTATAGGACCATCAAAAGGAGGGGAACTTATCGTACCAGGTATGTCTGAAGGACTGGTAGAAATGATTAACCGTGCTGATGCTTTTATTGCTTTGTCAGGTGGCTTGGGTACGATGGAGGAAATTTTTTACAGTACTATTTTTGGCGAACCTGAACATACACCAGAAACAGATTGGACTATTTAATGCTGATGGATTTTATGATTTTCTTTGTGTATTTCTTGATGATGCCCGGAGAAATGGGTTCGTGTCAAAATCTGTAAAAGAACTCATCTTTACTGCTAGAACTGCCCATGATTTAATTGACCAAATCTTAGCCTTTTAACCACAAATTGACCCTATCATTTCCAAGATAAACTAGTCTGATAACGATCGTGGTAAAAAGCGTCAGATAAATCTGGATCTTAACCTTTAATTGATATTTTTAGATGTAGAATTTCAGCTAACCAGGTACTATCTGTTGGTTTCTAATTAGGTCTCAAGAATCATGAAATCAAGCAATGAAACAAGTGAATACACATCCAAGGAGGTGCAGAATATTCTCACATTGACCGGATCTTGCGACGCGAAGAAGACAACACCATTTTCCTCCATGGTGAAGGTCGGCAGTACCTTGTTGAGGCAGTGAGCTGCTCGGTTTTGCTGGTTTTGGCTCCTCCAAGATTCGGCCATTGATGACTCCATTGAAGCTCCAAGCTTCAAGCTTCAAAATCGGTTTCCAAGCTCAAAGGTTCACTGCCCTATCACCTTTGTATTGACCCAAGTGTGTGCTAGCACCTTTGTTTTGCCACAAAACACTCTCACAAGCTTCTCTTTCTCATTCGGTCGAACCAGAAAAATGGAGAAGAGAGAAGTGGCTCAAAGCCGAGAGGGAGAGAAAAGAGAGGGAAGAAGGGTTTCACGTGAAACCGTGAAAAATTGGAGAGAGAGAAAATGAAAAGTGTGTTTTGTATTTATATTTTATTTTCCAAAAATAAAATCAAATACCAAAACCTTTTTCAAATATCAAAAGTCAAAAAACAAAAGTAATAAATGCTTTTCAACTAACACATCAATCACTCAAATCAATCAATCAAATTGTCACATCACTCAAAGTGACATGTGATTTGATGCTTGATGTGACTTGAGATTTGACGCTCGATTTGATTTACGTGCCGCATTCGAATTCGAAATGCGAATGCACTCGCAAATAATCTTAGGGTCGGGTTCGCTAATTCCAAATTAACAAATTTTCCGTTGTGACATAATTAAACGATTACGCCTAGCGAAATCACTATTCACGTCGCTAATGAATTAATTCTAAATTAATTCGTTCGCCCGAATTAAATTCTAATTTTAATTCCGCGTCGAAATCCAATTTCGTATAATATATCAAATATATTATTTTAATCGATTAATTCCAAATTAATCGTTCTCTCTCTTTAATTAATATTTTATCCCAGATAAAATATCTCCGCAATTAATCCCAGATTAATTTTCTCTCTCTTCTAATTAATCCCAGATTAATTAAATTGCGAGTCATACGTCATCGGTGAATCTTCGGGAAGCGACCTATGAGATCCCCAGATATGTTGGCAGTAAATACGGTCGTCGGACTATCCGAACACGTAAGTACCTCGTACTACATTTATTCCGATTTACTAGACAAGGTTGGCTTCTAGCAAAGCGCCATGCCTACCCAATTCTCCAGAAATATCCTTATAGGAATATGTGATCTATATCAAGCGTAGTATACCATAGTATTGTGTATTTCGATCCAGTATCGGATGTTCACGTGCTAGGCCTGGGGCTGGAATTGTGTATGCCCTGTACGAAGCACATATCGGATGTCTGGCAACTAGTCTACATAATCGGATATACATGACCTAGTCATAATATCCCGATAGCTTGAATATTTAAGAGAACGAGTTCCGTATCCTATGTGACCATCATCTCCATATGACTGGAGTGATACTTCCGTCTTAACATCACACCCAACACACTACGATTCTCAATATACCCAACATGGTGTACACCGAACCTGTTAAAGCCCTGGACGACCTCAACCAAAGTATATTGATTGTCGCAAGTATTAGCGGTGCAAGTCTCAGGTTAAGACCAAATACACCTACCCTGATTGCAGACTCTCATAGACACATAGTCATACTACCAATGGGATTCCGCATGGGTCTATCCAGAGCGAAGCTGTTTCCCGTACCATCGGTAAAACACAACCTTCTATTACATTTGCATGAGTATCCTATACCCAAATATATGAGAACTATGTCGTTGTGCCCTCACAAACGCGCACAAGTGAAATACTAGTCTTTTACGTATTTATCGATGTCCAATCTCGATAATACTCTGACTAGGGATATTTAATGATTTATCCTTCGTGGACTGATATTGTCTCATATCATTCTCAATCCATGAACAAATCACAGGGACCTCCTATCATTTATATATCTAGGTGATCTAATCACAAATGACAAGAGTGCAATCTCCTTTGTCACATAGTTAATATGTACAACAACACCATGATCTGTACAAATAGTGACGCTATGGGTCATAATTGTCCAACAATCTCCCACTTGGCCTATAGCCAGTCACTCGAGTGTTTAACACCCAAACTATGTACGGTTGGCTCAAACTGCTGAAAAAAGGTTTTCGTCAGCGGATTTACATGATTATCATCTGATGCGATTTATTCGATCATCACATCGCCACGATGTATGATCCTAACAAATCAGAAGAATATCGAAGTATGTATCTGGATTGTTGATGAGACCATTAATTCTTTAGCATGTGCTGACACCTAGCTCAGCTACTAGTAGAACTGTATCTAATCTAATTAGATTTGTTATCGACCCAAATGGCTTCTATTGCCGCCTCAGCTGCAGCAATAACCCGCATTTGTTGTTTATTCGGTAACAGTATCTTGCTTGGAAGATTTCCAGCTCATTGTTCCGTACTACTATTTTATAGTACATTTGTTACGACTTATAGTCGTTATCATGAAAGCCAAGCTTTCACCGATTATTATTATGGGAATATCATTTCCAAGAAATGATATATCATCATTACTCAGGACATTCACTGTCAGTGCGCTCCCACTAACCTCCTTATATACACAAGAATTATTTTCGTTTTAAATTAAAACATAAACTATTATGATTACATCAAAACGACAATTCCAAGAACATAATGCTTGCTTCAATCCAAACATGGATTGAATAACCTGTAAACCTAGTTTGCTTGTTATGGTTTGATAAAAACCGTCAGGATGTTGTAAACATCCTCCAAAAGGTTTCCGTTAAGGAAAGCGGTTTTGGCATTCAGCTGCCACATTTCATAAATGAAACATGCAGCATCAGCAAGCATTGTCGAAATGGATTTTCCGTAGCAACAGGTAAAAGGTTTCGTCGTGATCAACACAATGTTGATAACTCTACCTTTTCGCTACAAGCCTAGCTTAGTACGATGGTATGTTGCCATCCATATACGTCTTCCTTGAAGACTTATAAGTACCAATAGGCACAATGTCTTGCGGTACTTCAACTAGTATCTAAACATAGTTGATTTACATGGAATCCAATTAGGATTTTATGGCACTTTGCCATAATAGGGAGTCGATACCTTGTATCACTTCCTCATACGTAGTCAGTTGGTATTCCTCAAAAGATTAACATCTTTATGAGGTGAGATCAGAAACCCATACCCCAGGTTGTTATCTGATTCTCTCCGACCTACGCGGTTCTTGTGTATTCGAAGATTATTGGAATAGTTTCATCCTTGATGAACTATTTATGTTCCATTAAGATTCGGTGCCAAGAATAGTATTACTCCGATTCTTATCAAGTTTTACTATCCTCCAACTTACCACTGCATATAGGTATTCCTCTTAGGAAAACTGCATGGTGAGCAACAATTACATTGTTCTCTAGTGAATTGTATAAGAATTATACTTATGGTATCCATAGGATAACCTACAATTGGCACTTATCCGATTTGGGTTCTAGTTTGGTATCATCCAAACATATGCCTAGCATTCCCAAATTACTAGGAATGTGAAACCCAGTTTCTTTCCCTTTCATATCTAATATGATATCTGTCAAACAGATTATTATGGAACCTTATTCTAAATAAGTTCTGCACTGTTTAGCGTATCCGTTGAAGGAAATGGTAGCTCAGATCGACTCATGATTAACCTTATCATGTCCAACAAAATTCGGTTTATCCTGTCGGACACACCGTCAAATTGACGTGTTCCGGGAGGAGTCCTTATTGAAAGAATACTATACTCTCTCATGTATTCGAGAAACTCATTGCTCAAGTATTTTCCACCATGGTCAAACTGTGATGGTTTAATACTTTAGCCGATCTGTTTGTCTATTTCATGTCGAAACTTTAAAAGTTTTCAATTTGTGTTTCAAAAGAAACACGTAACCATACGCGATGCCACATCCGTAAAGGTCACGAAATATTCATCTTCACATCTAGCCTAGCTAGACATGGGCCCACTTGCTTCACTATGAACTATGGCTAACAGATCGGTGCCACTAGCACTTTTACCAAGTAAATAGTGTTTTAGGCACTTTGCCCAATAAACTAGATTCGTAGACTTTATTTAATTGGAATCAAATCAATCCTAGTACTCACTCTTCAAAAGTGTGGATATACGAGTCTTGTTTAAATTGTGTCCTAGACAACAATGCCACATTCAAGTTTCAACCTGATCAAATCAGTTTGAGCTATTTGTTTGTCATGTTATACGTGTGAGATTTATTTATATTCTAAATATAAATTTTGTGTTCACATCTAATGTGTTTATCTCAATATCATCTTTATATAATAAAACACTTTAGTGTTCTAGAATATAAAGGTATATCCGCAACGGATTATACACTGATATAGAGATAATGTTTCTAGTCAAACTAGTTACATTATAACAGTTTCCTAATTTGTGTACATACCCAAATGGTAGTTCCTAAACTTAGGTATCTATGGTTAAAACAGCGCTTTCGTCCCGTTTTCAATTCGCAGATTAATCTCAATAGAAGTCAGTATCCTGCTCATAGCAGATTCTGAACATCAAGTACATATTTATGTACCACACTAAGTATCTAAAATCCAATTTTAATACTAGTTGTGAACATATTTATGACAAACATATTTGAAGTCAGAGCTTTGCTCGTCTTCAATTCCTTTGGGATATGTCCTTTTATCTTCCCAGAAGATTATAATGATTTTGCCTTTGCCATTTTCACATTCCAGAAGCCTTTGGCCAAGCCTTGTCCTTTTGGAATATCGAAGTAAAATGCGCCTTGCGCTACTTGCATTATTGCAATATTTACTTCTAAAATCTAAGTATAGATTTATGAAGATCCTTCAATTTCAATATCATACTTTAAGGATCCAATCCTTAGTTCTGATTCAGAAATTAAGGAGTCTACTTGATAAGTATAATGGATTAAGCACTAAAGTTATCATTACGTGATCTTCCAAAGATCATGCTCTACTATCTGTTTGATTCCAGGCTTAGGCTTAATATGTTATTTTATCAAATAAAGTAACTTATTAGTTTCCAAGACCATCCTGAAATTTATTCCCAATTTGAAAAAATTAAAGTCGTTTAAATACATTTTCACCCAGGATTATGTTTTAAACACTAATCTTTCAATTTTTTATCTTGATTCTAATAGTCCAACTATTTAATCAACGATTTGTGGTACTATATATTATAATGATTATTATAGTCCAACTATACAATCAAATATAATTTAAATTAATTAACCTCAATTATATTGATTATTATAGTCCAACTATAAAATCAACTATAAATCGAAATTAATTAATTCAAATATATTGATTACTATAATCCAATTATATAATCAACTATAATACAGTCCAACTGTTTATAAAAACAAAAATTTAAATATTAGTCCAACTAATATTTAATCTAATGACGAAATAATTTGAATGAGCGCATATGGCAAGTAATTAAACGAATATTGCAAATTCAATTCTTGCCTGCCACTATTTTTCGGCGAGCCTCTAACCCTCTGTCGAGTACTCGGGAAACCGTGTTTCCTAGTGGGCTAGGATCCCGTTAAATATCACACAATCTTGACTTTAGCCAACAAATTGTTTGATAATTAACTAGGTAGATCGATTGGATCCAATCCAATTCCTAGATTCGGTAGGGGGACATCCAAGTCTGAAACATATATCTTATATATGCCAATATATCCAATATATTACCTAACCTTTTTCTTCTGAATCAACTAAGCCTTGGCTTTGGCACAACAAACTTAGTGATCCCAGTCAAGCGCAACCCATTGACAATGGAAAGCTTCGTAATCAATGTCGATGGACAAGAAATGGTCTTGACTTTGGCCAACAAACCACAACTTGGACAAGACACTGATATGGAACAAAGCCTTCGTGATTCAAACACATCTTTGACAGACAAAGGCCTTGACTTTGGCCAACAAACCAATGCTGTCTCGGATCTTGAGTGAGAATCACTCAATGGAAGGAAAGACGTTTAATATTATTGAGGGTTTTTCGCGTGCAAATTGGCAACCAATTTATTATCTTTGTTAAGGTCTCATCATCATACACCCTTAAACATGCATTCTAAACACATAATAAAGCGCATATGAAAAATAATAATGATATGCAGATGGATACTTTACATTGATCCTAGATCAAATCTCTCAATCTCTCTCCCACTAGCACATGTATTTACTTCTACCCGTTACACTACACTCTAAAGAAACCTCATTTACTTGAGGGGATAGGTGAGAAGAAAATATTAAAGAGTAAGTAGGTGATAAGGCTGGACACGCGAGGTCCAATTAATAAATCAAATTTATTACAACAACAATTTCTAAAATTGCCCCACCCAACTATTTTTGGTTTCTATTATATGTCCCAAGGAAAGATTAAGCATTTAAATACAACAATGAATATATATGAAAAGATGAAGTATGGCGGAATCATACTTACAATGCTTTAGTGATGAAGAAGATGAACAAAGGTTGAAGCTCCAAGTTCCCTTGTAGATTCGGCCAAGGAAGAAAAAGAGTGAAAGCTCCAAGCTTTGTGTATTCCAAGCTCTTTGATGGTTTCCCTATCACCTCCTTTGATCATAAGATGTGCTAGCAACAATGGAGAAAAGAAAAATAATTTCCCTTCTTGCCTTTGGAGTTCACGGGAAAGTGAAAATAAAAGAGAGAGAGAGAGATTATTGATTATTTTGTGTGTTGTTTTTCTTTCCAAAAGATAAGTAAAAGTAATACCAAAAAATTTGGTATATGGCTTTTCCAAAAAAGTCAAACTCAAATTTCCCTCCAAAAGCCATTAAATGGCTCCACCAACTTGCATCATGAATAGTGACTAGATGTCACTTTAATAAAGTGATTTGTGACTTCTATCACCAAGTCATGTCAAGTGATGTGACTTCGCGATGTGACTTGCGGGCCCCACTTGTTTCAAAATACGAATGTGTCCGCAATATTCTCGGGCTCGGTTTCGCTAATTCCGAATTAACGAATTTCCGCCGCGACGTAAATTAAATAATTTTGCCTAGCGAAATCACTATCCACGTCGCTTACGAATTAATTCTAAATTAATTTGTTCGCCCGAATTAAAATCTAATTTTTAATTTCGCGTCGAAATCTAATTTCGTTTAATATATCGAATATATTATTTTATCGATTAATTCCAAATTAATCATTCTCTCTCTAATAAGGGACTTTATCCAAGATAAAGTTTCTCCGCAATTAATCCAAGATTAATTAAGTCCGAATCAAATATCATAGGTGAATCTTCAGGAAGCGACCCAAGAGATCTCCGGATATGTTGGCAGTAAATACGGTCGTCGGATAATCCGAACACGTACGTACCTCGTACTACGTTTTTACCGATTCACAAGACAAGGTTGGCTTCTAGCAAAGCGCCATGCCTACCCAATTCTCCAGAAATATTCTTATAGGAATATAAGATATCATATCAAGCGTAGTATACCGTAGTATTGCGTACATCGATCCAGTATCGGACGATCACATGTTAGGCCTGGGGCAGGAGATGTGTCTGCCCCGTAAGAAACATATATCGGACATCAAGCAACTAGTCTCTTTAAATCGGACAATCCTGACCTGGTCATATTGTCCCGACGGTTGCAACCTTTTATAGAGTACTAGTTCTGTGTCCTGCGTGATCATCACCTCCATATGTCTGAAGTGATACTTCCATCTCGACATCACACCCAGTACACTACGATTCTCGATAAACCCAGAAGAGGTGTACACAGAACCGGTTAAGGTCCCCAACCACCAAAACCAAAGTTTACCGATTGTCGCAAGTACTAGCGATGTAAGTCTCAGGTTAAGACCATATACACCTACCCTGATGCGGCCTCCCATAGACACGCAGACATACTACCAATGGGATTCCGCGGGGTCTATCCAGAGCGAAACTGTTTTCCGTACCATCGGTAAAACACAACCTCCTATCGCACTTGCATAAGTATCCAATACTTAAATATATGAGAACTATGCCGTTGTGCCCTCACAACGTGCACAAGCGCAATACTAGTCTATTCTGCATTATCGATGTCCGATCTCGATAATACTCCGACTATGGATATTTAATGATTAAACCTTTATGGATTGATACTGTCTCATATCATCTCAATCCGGTATTAATCATATGGACTTTCGCCATTTATATATCAAAGTAAATAATATTACAAAACGGCAAAAGGCAATTTCATTATCACATAGTTAATTTTGTACAATAATACAATATCATTTACAAACAGTGACGCTATGGGACATAATGTCTAACAATCTCCCACTTGGCCTATAGCCAGTCACTCAAGCATCTAATACCCGAACTATGTATGTGTCGTTCAAAAACTTGCTGAAGAACAGCCTTCGTTAGCGGATCTGCAATGTTGTCATCTGATGTGACCTTCTCGACCTTTACATCGCCACGATGTATAATCTCCCGAATCAGATGGTAACGTCGAAGAACATGCTTGGACCGTTGATGAGACCTTGGTTCCTTAGCCTGTGCTATAGCCCCGTTATTGTCACAATACAATGGAACGGGCTCAGCTGCTAACGGAACTACTCCTAATCCGATTAGGAACTTTCGAATCCAAACTGCCTCCTTTGCTGCTTCAGATGCAGCGATGTACTGCTTCTGTTGTTGAATCGGCAACAGTATCTTGCTTGGAAGATTTCCAGCTCACTGCTCCGTTATTCAAACAAAAAATGTACCCGGATTGCGACTTGTAGTCATCCTTGTCGGTTTGGAAACTTGCATCGGTATACCCAGATACCGCAAGTTCTCCACCTCCATAAATTAAGAAAGCATCCTTAGTTCGTTTAAGATACTTAAGGATATTCTTAACAGCTATCCAGTGACCTTCACCTGGATCGGCCTGATAGCGACTGCACATGCTCAAAGCATATGAGACATCAGGTCGTGTACATATCATGGCATACATGATCGATCCGACTGCCGAGGCGAACAGTATCCGACTCATGTTGTCTCTCTCTTCCTGAGTCTTAGGACACATGTCCTTAGACAGAGAGGTACCACGTATCATTGGAACCAATCCCCTCTTGGATTGTTCCATGTTGAATCGCTTCAACACTTTATCAATGTATGTACTCTGGGAGAGTCCAAGCAGCTTTCTAGATCTATCCCGGTAGATCTTTATTCCAAGAATAAAGGCTGCTTCTCCCAGATCTTTCATGGAGAATTTTAATGAAAGCCAAGCTTTCACCGACGTTAGCATGGGAATGTCATTGCCTATAAGCAATACGTCGTCGACATAAAGGACAATAAAAGTAAGTGTTCTCCCACTAACCTTCTTGTATACACAAGGGTCATCTGCGTTTTGCACGAAATCATATTCTTTTATGATCTCATCAAAACGCTGATTCCATGACCGTGATGCTTGCTTCAATCCATAAATGGATCGATTTAACTTACAAACCTTGTTTGCAAGTCTGGTACGATAAAACCGTCAGGCTGTTGCATATAAACATCCTCCAAAAGGTTTCCGTTAAGGAAAGCGGTCTTAACGTCCATCTGCCATATCTCGAAGTCGAAATATGCAGCTATTGCAAGCATTATCCGAATGGATTTAATCATGGCAAGGCAACGGGTGAGAAGGTTTCGTCATAATCAATACCATATTGTTGACGATACCCCTTCGCTACAAGCCTAGCTTTGTACGTTTGTACGTTGCCATCCATGTCGGTCTTCTTCTTGAAGATCCATCTGCATCCAATAGGCTTTACGCCTTCTGGTGCATCAACCAGTGTCCAAACTTGGTTGGCGTACATGGAATCCATCTCGGACTTCATGTTTTCTTGCCATAAAGTGGAATCGATGTTTTGTATCGCTTCCTCATACGTAGCCGGCTCATTATCCTCAATAAGATTAATATCTACATGAGGTGAGATCAGGAACCCATACCTCTCAGGTACTATTCTGACTCTCTCCGACCTACGCGGTCCTTGTGTATGTGAAGTTTGTGGTACAGACTCATCCCGGACGGTCTGTTCTTGTTCCGTCGTTGATTCATTGCCAGAACAGTATCACTACGATCTTCATCGAGTTCTACGTTCCTCCCACTTACCACTGCATTATAAAATCCTTCTCAAGGGAAAAATGCTTGTAGAGCAACAAATACTTTGTTCTCTTGTGGGTGATAGAAGTAATATCCTTTGGTTTCCCTAGGATATCCTACGAAAAGGCATTTATCAGATTTGGGTTCAAGTTTGGTACCTTCCAAACGTTTAACATATGCCCAGCATCCCCAAATCTTCAGGAAAGAGAAACCTGGTTTCCTTCCTGTCCATATCTCATATGGAGTCTGTTCAACAGACTTCGACGGTACCTTATTCAAATAAGTATAGCACTGTTTAATGCGTATCCCCAGAAGGATATTGGTAGCTCAGTGCGACTCATCATTGACCTTACCATGTCCAACAAGGTGCGGTTTCTCCGTTCGGACACACCGTTTAATTGCGGTGTTCCAGGAGGAGTCCACTGTGAAAGAATACCATATTCTTTCAAGTAATCTTGAAACTCATAACTTAAGTATTCGCCACCACGGTCTGACCGTAATGTCTTAATACTCTTCCCTGTTTGTTTCTCCACTTCGTGTCGAAACTCTTTGAATTTCTCAAAAGTTTCCGACTTGTGTCTCATAAGATACACATAACCGTAACGAGATGCATCATCTGTAAAGGTTACGAAGTAGTGAAATCCACCTCTAGCCTGGCTAGACATGGGCCCGCATACGTCAGTATGAACGAGAGCCAACAGTTCTGTGGCACGTTCACCTTTACCGCTAAAAGGTGATTTAGGCATTTTGCCTAAAAGACAAGATTCGCAGACGTCATATGAATTGGGATCAAATTCGTCCAAGTACCCACTCTTCGAAAGTGTGGATATGCGAGTCTTGTTGATGTGTCCTAGACGAAAATGCCACATATAAGCTTCATCTTTTAGATTACTCCTTTTGAGCCTTTTGTTTGTCATTTTAGGAGATTCATTTATATTCAAAATATAAAGACCGTTATTTGCAACAGCTGTGCAAATTTCTGCATCATTTTTATATAAATAACACCCAGTGTTTCTAAATACAAAAGTGTAACCCTGCTGGGTTAACAAGGATACAGATATAATATTCCTAGTTAAACTAGGTACAAAATAACAGTTCAAAAGTTTAAGTACATGCCCTGAGGGCAGTTCTAAAACAAAAGTCCCTACGGCCAAAACAGCAACTGGTGTTCCGTTTCCGACCCGTAGATCCATCTCCCCCGATGCCAGCACCCTGCTATTCTGCAGATCTTGCACATCAGTACAAATATGAGCACCACAACCAGAATCAAAAATCCAATTTTTAAAACTAGAAGTATTCATATTTATCTCAATAACAAACATACCAGAGGCGATAGCCTTGCCAGCCTTGATATCCTCCCTCTGCCCTTTGCCCATTCGGCAGTCACGTTTCCAGTGACCCCTCTTGCCGCAGTTGAGGCAGATGTCGCGAGATTTGTCCTTTGGCTTCCTAGAAGCCACTGTCAACTTGCCCTTGCCCTTGTTCTTGAACTTCTTCTTCCTCGCACCTCCAATTGCCTTGGGCCCAGCCCTGGCGCATGAGAGGTCGATGCATAATGCGCCTCGCGCTTGCTCCCCTTTAGGAGTTCCTTTTCGGACTCCTTCAGCACGGACAACAACTCTCCAAGAGTGTCGTCAGTGTCCATCAACTTATAGTTGATGATGATTTGTTTCCAAGTATCGGGTAGCGATTGTAATAGCATATCAATCGTCAACTCTGCCTCCAAGACAATGCCATCTTGGCTAACTCATCTATGTCAGCGATCATTTGAGTCCCGTGGGCCTCAACTGATGCGCCGTCTGTCATCCGGGAGCGGAAGAGTTTCCTTACTAGCTCGTACCTCTCCATCCTCTTGTTGGTGCGGTGGATATCACGCAATCTTGCCATCATGTTATAGGGATCCAAGTCCATGTTCTGGCGTCTGAAATGCTGGGTCATTGCAGCTAGCATAACTGACTGAGCTTGGTCACAATCGTCACTATGAGTCTTCCATAACTCTAGCTCCAGTGGCTCAGTGGGTTTAGGCGGGAGAGGTCTCTGAATAGTATACAGCACCCGCTAATTCCAAATTAAAGAATTTTCTGTCGCGACATAATTAAACGATTACGCCTTGTGAAATCACTATTCACGTCGCTAATGAATTAATTCAAAATTAATTCGTTCGCCCGAATTAAAATCTAATTTTAATTCTGCGTCGAAATCCAATTTCGTATAATATATCAAATATATTATTTTAATCGATTAATTCCAAATTAATCGTTCTCTCTCTTTAATTAATATTTTATCCCAGATAAAATATCTCCGCAATTAATCCCAGATTAATTTTCTCTCTCTTCTAATTAATCCAAGATTAATTAAAGTGCGAGTCATACGTCATCGGTGAATCTTCGGGAAGCGACTCATGAGATCCTCGCATATGTTGGCAGTAAATACGGTCGTCGGACTATCCGAACACGTAAGTACCTCGTACTACGTTTTTTCCTATTTACTAGACAAGGTTGGCTTCTAGCAAAGCACCATGTCTACCCAATTCTCCAGAAATATCCTTATAGGAATATGTGATTTATATCAAGCGTATAAGTATCCGTAGTATTGTGTATTTCGATCCAGTATCGGATGTTCACGTGTTAGGCCTGGGGCTGGAATTGTGTTTGCCTCGTACGAAGCACATATCGGATGTCTGGCAACTAGTCTCTATAATCGGATATACATGACCTAGTCATAATATCCCGATAGCTCGAGCATTTAAGAGAACGAGTTCCATATCCTATGTGACTATCATCTCCATATGACTGGAGTGATACTTCCGTCTTAACATCACACCGAAACACTACTATTCTCAATATACCCAGCATTGGCGTACACAAAACCTGTTAAAGCCCTGGACGACCTCAACCAAAGTATATTGATTGTCGCAAGTATTAGCGGTGCAAGTCTCAGGTTAAGACCAAATACACCTACCCTAATTGCAGACTCCCATAGACACATAGTCATACTAACAATGTGATTCCACAGGGGTCTATCTAGAGCGAAGTTGTTTCCCGTACCATCGGTAAAACACAACCTCCTATTACACTTGCATGAGTATCATATACCCAAATATTTGAGAATTATGTCGTTGTGCCCTCACAAACACACACAAGTGAAATACTAGTCTTTTACGTATTTATCGATGTCCAATCTCGATAATAATCTGACTAGGGATATTTAATGATTTATCCTTCGTGGACTGATACTGTCTCATATCATTCTCAGTCCAGGAATAAATCACAGGGACCTCCTATCATTTATATATCTAGGTGATCTAATCACAAATGAAAAGAGTGTAATCTCCTTTGTCACATAGTTAATTTGTACAACAACACCATGATCTGTACAAATAGTGACGCTATGGGTCATAATTGTCCAACACTATCTTCTAAACTCATCTTCTACTTTTTAAGACATTGGGGACAATGTCTCATTTAGGTTTAGGGGAGGGGAATAGTTTACTAGTATCTTATTTTTGTTGTGTTATTTTTAGTCAAACAATTTTAAAAAATTAAAAAAAAAAATTATTTTGTTTTTTGTTCTTAATTTGATTAATCATGTGAAATTGGTGTAAGATAGATATGTAAGGAATTTCCACTCCTAATACGTATCTCAACCTATTTCGTAACAAGTTAATTTTTGTTTATTTCCTTTTCAATTATTTAATTTGTGAATTCTCCATAATACTGACTAAATTGGATCTTCATATATTCAGTTGACAGGTATTATCAACATGCATGGTACATACAGCCATGAGATATATTTGAAAAGTTTGTAATATTCAATGCTCTACTTTAATTGTAGGAAGCATCTAAAAAGAAAAAAAGTCTGAGATCCGAGTCATTAAGTTCGTAGGTGTGTTTTAACACCTATTGCCTTAAAGCCAACTGGCTTGGGAGTCACTGGCCCAAAGCTCGCTACATGGATCAAAGATGTTAGAAAAATAAAAAGAAACATCTGAAATCCAGGTAAATAAGTCCGTAGGGGTGTCTTAACACCTAGTACCCTAAAGCCAACTGGTTTTGGGAGTCACTGGCCCAAAGCTTGTTACATGGATTGAAGATGTTGCTTTCTTTATTTTATGCAAAAAAAAAAAGAGAAAAAAAATTTTCATTACTAAAAAGGTGTGAATTCTGATATAACTTTAGGACAAAAATATTACTCTCTTTTCAACCACACTTATGAATATTGTGGGCACAATGATTTGATTAATACCTTGTTGGTTGTGTATATGAAGAATGGTAAAAATAATCAGAGAATTTACTTATTTGGTAATTTAGAAAGAAAGAAAACAACTACTAACTTGGATAAGAAGTTTCATTTGTTTAGTCACTAACTTGTTTATTCTATTTTCTGTTGTCTTGTGCTTTTGGGCACAATGATTTGATTAATACCTTGTTGGTTGTGTATATGAAGAATGGTAAAAATAATCAGAGAATTTACTTATTTGGTAATTTAGAAAGAAAGAAAACAACTACTAACTTGGATAAGAAGTTTCATTTGTTTAGTCACTAACTTGTTTATTCTATTTTATGTTGTCTTGTGCTTTTGGGTGCATTAGATTGATGTTTGTGGGTATCGTCAATGTAAGCCCTCACGAGACTACAACTCATCCACTAGGGACACCTAGGGGTTTAAAGGCATGTTGCATACGCTAAATGCAACCGTGAACCCTACGAAAGTGGCTTAGTTTAATTTTAATTGTTTATTGTATTTTATTTTGTTGTTTTGCTCGAGGACTAGAAAAATATTAGGTTTGGGGATGTGATGAGTGGTAAATAGATCATTATTTCCCATTCCTTTGACTTAATATTTTATATAGTTTCTTGAGATTTGTCAATATTTTGATGTGTTTTGTGTATTTTATAGATAAATAAAGTTTCAGGACTTACTGGAATCAAATCTGGGCCAAAACAGCGAAAAACGGAGAAAAATGGTAAAATTGTCATTTGAGCATCGCGATGCGCTGTACTTCTGCGTCGCGACCGCTAACATGCGCCGGGTACTGCTAAAATATGTCGAACACGTGTCACAATCAGAGAATTTTGCTAACATGTGCCCTAACTAACATGCGCCTGCCACGTGTCAACATCACAACAAATCTGCTAACGTGCGTCGGACACGTGTCACCATCACATGCTGCCGAAAATCATCATTGACACGCCTCATTGCTGACGTCAGCGTCGTGACGCACACCAACTTTCCACATCGCGACACCGAGCCAATAATTGAGCTGCCGACGAAGCCGCGGACACGTGTCATCATCTCCGGAAGCCGCGTGCCACATGGCGTAAATCAATGGCACGTCGTGACGCATAAGGTTGCGCGCGTCGTGACGCGAGGGGCCAAGTTTTGCCTATAAATTCAGGCTGATTTCATTTGCAAGATCATACTTTCTTCTAAGGAATTCCTTAAGAATTCTAAAAATATTGTATCTTGTTTGTTTATTTACAGCTTTCTGTATTTAATTTTATTTACTTTACGCAATAGTACTTTCTTTTCTTTACTTTTCAGTCTTTATTTTCTTTATTCAGCATGAAGAGGTAACTCCCCTCTGCTGGGGTTAAAGGTAAAGCTTTTATTACTAATATTTAGATTAATCTCCCTTAATTATAATATATTAACTATTTAGAACCTGACTTAATGGGATACCGCCTTTATGGTCGGTTGGACTTAATTAAATTGATTTTAATTTTACTAAACATGGATATCGCATGTATGGTCGATTGGAATTAATTATAAATTTGAGTTAATCAGGATACCGCCTATATGGTCGGTTGGTAATTATCACGCAAAGTTAATATATTATAATAAGCGAGATATCTTAAATATAAGTAATAAAAGTGGATCCTCTAATCCCAGCATTTTCTTTATTGTTTTATTTACGTTTTTTAATTTCCAACATTTACTTTATGTCTTTTACTTTATTTAAGTTTTTGCTAGTCTTAGATATGTGTCGTAACTAAACCCGTTATCTAGGGTTGTGAAGAATTCCAATATCACCGGTTTATAAGAGGTTATTTCATGTCTTGGGTAATATAAAGGTTTATTTATTAAGTCTTAAGCTTAATGCTTCTTGTTAACTGGCCATTAATAAGATTGATTTGGTAAACTTAAAATAAACTTGACGAAGGAATTTTAGGTTTCAGCCTTAGACTTAATAGCCCACGATCTCCCTTAAGGATTAGATACCTCTTAATAGATCTCCTTCCAAGATAGCCATATACCTGTCGGGCGGGGGTAGCCACAATTGGAACTTAATCTTAATGAATTCAGGTAACTTGGTTGACAGAGACATATGATTAATTGGGTTACACTTGGTATTTGCATCTCACAATCGACAGAGCCTTTTCCATAATTTCGTGTTCCAGGTTAGTAAACCAATATATTTCACAAATATAAGATAACCTCTTCATCTTTAAAAGATATTGGAAGGATTCACAACCCTAGATAGTTTAATAATATTGATTTCACTTTTAATTTACTTCGCACTATTTTATTTACTTATTTTAGTTTAAAGTCATCATCAAATCAAAAGACCAATCTATTAGATACTTGTAAAAAATTGGCTTCATAAATTAATAGCTTAGGTATTAAGTCCTCGTGGGATCGATACATTTATACTACTTGAACGATACTTGCGCTTGCATTATACGTGTGTGATCACGCCGGTCAGATTTATGAAAATCAAGTCATTAACATTCTTGGGTCAAAATTAAAATTTTAATTTAAAACATGCAATGCATATCCAATATTACTTATGCATGATTAAATTAAAATATAGAGGCATATATTCGAATACATATCAAACATGCAACATGTGTTGTGTGGTTAAGCCTTGCTCTGATACCATTCTGATGGAGCAGATGTGGAACTCTTAGGGTCTGATCGGCGTCCTGCGCAGCGGAAGTGGGTTTAACCCATGGATATCTAGCATGGGTGTATTTTAAATTTTTTTTATGTAAAACTACATTGCGTTTCGAGTCCGTAGGAAAAATGGGGACCAAAACGGAGTCCCAGTATGTATCAGCTCTATGCGTCGCGACATAGGAGCTTGGACATCGAGACGCTCCAAAGTGCGAGAGCAACTGTAAGAGCTAAACATCTCAGCGTCGGTATGCTGAAGAATGTGCATCATGATGCTCCTAGGTCTGATGTTCGGTGTCGCGAAGTGGAGGAGTCCAATGCAATCTTGATTCCAATGCTAGAAAGCTTCACTTCAAGATCTAATCTTGATTTCTCCAAGATGAAATGTTGTGGAGAACTTCCAAAGCTTCTCTAAATACTATTCTAACTTAGGATAATTTCTCAAAGAATTATTTGTATTTTGCTTTCACAAGCTTAACATTCTCAAACTCATTTTGCTTATGCTTAAGCTTGCTATTTATAGTAAAACTTAGGTAATTTTTAAATAATAAAAGTTTTAATCAATTTTTAAGTGGGCTTAATCTAATTTGTCCAAATATGTATCATTGGGTGTGACTAATCACCTTTGTCTATCATTTTGATTTAACCAATTAAACAAGACAAAGATTAGGAAATGGATTAGTTCAATGTTTGCCACTTTGATTTAATCCAATTAAATCAAGCCAAAAACACTTATAATTACATACTTACAATTACCATAATATCCTCAAATGGTAGAGATAATTATGAAATTATGATAAAGTCTTTGTGTAAATATTGAATTAATCCAATTAATATAATTAGGTCAAAGTAAATAATCAATGTTATCAAATAACACTTGATTATCTTAGTTGATAATTATAATATTAATATTATCTTTTATCAAAATTAATCGGCTATACAAGTGTTCAACGAATACATTTCATATTATGACTCTCTAAGTTCATACACGTTCGTCATATAAGCCTAGCTAATATGTATGCAATTCGGCCACCTCCGAATTCACGAAGAACATGAACGACCTTTATGAACCATAGAAGTCGAGGTCATCACATATGTTTAACAATCTCTACGTCGTAGGATATTTGAGTTGTGCTTAGGAAACATAGAATACACCGTCAAGTTTCCAAGGCGCACATCTTATGTCGATATGTCCACGATTCTTTACAACTAATGCGATCCACCCTATGTGATCGACTTTGGCCAAAGTCTTAAGAATAGTGACTTACTCACATGGATACCTAAACACCTTATGGTACACATACAGGCTGATTGATCTTATCTAGATTCGCACTTGATTAGCGAGTGCCTCGATCCACACCCAACAAACATCTAAAGGCCACACCATGAAAGGTTTCTGACATATATGGCATCAATATGTGGAGGATCTCAAACAAAATCAATGTTATCATATAGTCAAAGGATCACATATGCTACTCGATTCAAGGAGATTCCTATTGACGGTGGTGTGTACTCCAACTATTAGGAATCACCAGTGAGTCATTCAATATTTGGTCTAACCAATACTCACACGTCTATCGAGCTTCCAAAGCTCATGGTAGATTAGGTTAAACCATTGGAACTCCAATTCCAATATATGATATGTGCTAGTCTTCTAGGTTATAGGAATTTGACCGTATTCCAAAACCAATGACTATGAATATATATATATATATATACACACACACACACACAATTTAAGAATAGTTTATAATTGTAATACTTATCCCAATGTCAGACCCCCTTATGTCCAGTATTACTACATGACTATTCTAAGATCGATGTCATTCTTAGCATATTTATACATCAATCTAAAATGCATACTGTCAATACCATTAATAGGTTGTTTGAAATGAAAATGTAATTTTTTTATTAATAAAAAATAAATATAATGTATATACATTATTCAAATTGGGGCTCCAAGTACCAACTCCAACAGGGATGTGTTGGAAATTCTAATCCATGTCCCAAGATCAAAAGAGCAAACAAATATATACAAATGAATGAACAATATTGAAGTATGGCGGAATCATACTCACAAAGATTGGAATGCGGATGTGTTGATGAAATAAAAACTTCTCCTTTGTGCAGTGAGGGTTTCGGCCAAGGTGAGTGGGAAAGCTCCAAGCTTTCTTTGATCCTTCCAAGCTCAAGAATTAGTTTCCCATAACACCTTTGTATGATCCCTTGAAGGTGCTAGCCTTGTGTGAACTTATGCTTCCAAAACAACACAATTTTCTTCTAGTTTTTGCAACAAAAAAACCGAAAATGGAGAGCTGTGAAACCTTCAAAGTTTCGGTCACTAGAGAGGAAATGGAGAGTGGTTCACGCCACTTTTAGGAGAGAAGATGAAGTGGTGAGTTATGATTTACCAAAACCTTTTATATTTATTTCAAAATAAAATATAATAAATCAAATACCAAAATGGTATATGATAAGGTCAAAGGTCTATCATTTTAACTTGGAGTGTAATTCACTCAAACTTGGAGTGTAATTCACTCTTCCACCAAAACCCATCATCATAAATTAAAACAATGACAATTGATGTGATGGTTGATGTGACATGTGGACCCCACTCGATTCTAAATGCGAGTGGGCCCGCAAACACTCCCGGGCTCGGGTTCGATAATTCCGAATTAGTGAACTTCCATCGCGACGTTAATTAAATCAAATTTAATTATATAATTATGCCTAGCAAAATTATTATTCATGTCGCTAACGAATTAATTCCAAATTAAATCGTTTGCCCGAATTAAAATCTAATTTTAATTCCTCGTCGAAATCGAATTTCGTTTAATATATCGAATATATTATTTTAACGATTAATTCCAAATTAATCTTTCTCTCTCTTCAAATAGTACTTTATCCAAGATAAAGTCTCTCCGCAATTAATCCCAGATTAATTAAGTTCGAATCATACGTCATCGGTGAATCTTCGGGAAGCGACCCAAGAGATCACTGGATATGTTGGCAGTAAATACGGTCGTCGGACTATCCGAACACGTACGTACCAAGTACTACATTTTTACCGATTTACAAGACAAGGTTAGCCTCTAGCAAAACGCCATGCCTACCCAATTCTCCAGAAATATTCTTACTGGAATATAAGATCTATAACAGGCGTAGTATACCGCAGTATTGTGTTTAACTGATCCAGTATCGGATGATCACATGTAAGGCCTGGGGCTGGAGATGTGTCTGCCCCGTACGAAACATATATCGGACATCAAGCAACTAGTCTCTTTGAATCGGATAATCCTGACCTTGTCATATTATCCCGATGGTTGCAACCATTATAGAGTTCTAGGTCTGTATCATGCGCGATCATCATCTCCATATGTCTGAAGTGATACTTCCATCTTGACATCACACCCAATATACTACGATTCTCGATAAACCTAGAAGAGGTGTACACAGAACCTGTTAAAGTCCTGGACGACCAAAACTAAAGTCTACCGATTGTCGTAAGTACTAGCGATGCAAGTCTCAGGTTAAGACCATATGCACCTACCCTGAAGCGGACTCCCATAGACACGCAGACATACTACCAATGGGATTCCGCGGGGTCTATCCAGAGCGAAGCTATTTTCCGCACCATCGGTAAAACACAACCTCCTACCGCACTTGCATAAGTATCATATACTTAAATATATGAGAACTATACCGTTGTGCCCTCACAACATGCACAAGTGCAGTACTAGTCTATTCCACATTATCGGTGTCCAATCTCGATAATACTACGACTAGGGATATGATTAATTTATTGATTAAACCTTTATGGATTGATACTGTCTCATATCATCTCAATCCGGAACTAATCATAGGGACTTTTACCATTATATATCAAAGTAAATAAATTACAAAACGGTAAAAGGCAATTTCATTACTACATAGTTAATTTTGTACAATAATACAATATCATTTACAAAATAGTGACGCTATGGGTCATAACTGTCTAACAATCTCCCACTTGGCCTATAGCCAGTCACTCAAGCATCTAATACCTGAACTATGTACATGTCGCTCAAACTTTTCCCGAGGAATTGCTTTCATCAGCGGATCTGCAATGTTGTCCTCTGATGCGATCTTTTCGATCTTCACATCGCCACGATGCATGATCTCTCGAATCAGATGGAATCGTCGAAGAACATGTTTGGATCGTTGATGAGACCTTGGTTACTTAGCCTGTGCTATAGCCCCGCTATTGTCACAATACAATGGAACGGGCTCAGCTGCTAACGGAACTACTCCTAATCCAATTAGGAATTTTCGGATCCAAACCGCCTCTTTTGCTGCTTCAGCTGCTGCGATGTACTCCGCTTCAGTTATTGAATCGGCAACAGTATCTTGCTTGGAAGATTTCCAGATCACTGCTCCGTTATTCAAACAAAATATGTACCCTAATTGTGACTTAAAGTCGTCTCTGTCGGTTTGGAAACTTGCATCGGTATACCCAGATACCTCAAGTTCTCCATCTCCATAGATTAAGAAAGCATCCTTAGTTCTTTTAAGATACTTAAGGATACTCTTAACCGCCATCCAGTGATCTTTACCTGGATCGGCCTGATATCGACTGCACATGCTCAAAGCATGGGACACATCAGGTCGTGTACATATCATGGCATACATGATTGATCCGACTGCCGAGGCGAACAGAGTCCGACTCATGTTGTCTCTCTAATCTTGTGTTTTAGGACACATGTCCCTAGATAGATAGACGCCATGTGATATTGGCAACAGTCCCCTCTTGGACTGATCCATGTTGAATCTCTTCAACACTTTATCAATATATGTACTCTGGGAGAGTCCAAGTAGCTTTCTAGATCTATCCCGGTAGATCTTTATTCCTAGAATAAAAGCTGCTTCTCCCAGATCTTTCATGGAGAATTTCAATGAAAGCCAAGCTTTCACCGACGTTAACATGGGAATGTCATTGCCGATAAGCAATACATCATCGACATAAAGGACAATAAAAGTCAGTGCACTCCCACTAACCTTCTTGTATATACAAGGATCATCTTCGTTTTGAATGAATTCATATTCTTTTATGATCTCATCAAAACGTTGGTTCCATGACCGCGATGCTTGCTTCAGTCCATAAATGGACCGATTTAACTTACAAACCTTGTTTGCAAGTCTAGGTGCGATAAAACCGTCAGGCTGTTGCATATAAACATCCTCCGAAAGGTTTCCATTAAGGAAAGCGGTTTTAACGTCCATCTTCCATATTTCGTAATCGTAATATGCAGCTATCGCAAGCATTATCCGAATGGATTTAATCATGGCAACGGGTGAGAAGGTTTCGTCATAATCAACTCCAAGTCGTTGACGATACCCCTTCGCTACAAGCCTAGATTTGTACGTTTGTACGTTGCCATCCATGTCGGTCTTCTTCTTGAAGACCCATTTGCATCCAATAGGCTTTACGCCTTCTGGTGCATCGACCAGTGTCCAAACTTGGTTGGTATACATGGAATCCATTTCGGCCTTCATGGCATCTTGCCATAAAGCGGATTCGATACCTTGTATCGCTTCCTCATACGTAGCCGGTTCAGTATCCTCAATAAGATTAATATCTACATGAGGTGAGATCAGGAATCCATACCTCTCAGGTATTACCTGACTCTCTCCGACCTACGCGGTCCTTGTGTACTTGAAGATTGTGGTTCAGTCTCATCCCGATGGACTGTTCATGTTCCGTTGATAATTCACTGCCAAGAACAGTATCACTACGACTTTCATCGAGTTCTACTTTCCTCCCACTAAACACTGCATTTAGGAATTCCTTCTCAAGGAAAACCGCATGTAGAGCAACAAATACTTTGTTCTCTTGTAGGTGATAGAAGTAATATCCTTTGGTTTCCCTAGGATATCCAACGAATAGGCATTTATCTAATTTGGGTCCAAGTTTGGTACCTTCCAAACGTTTAACGTATGCCCAGCAACCCCAAATCTTCAGGAATGAGAAACCCGGTTTCTTTCTTGTCCATATCTCATATGGAGTCTGTTCAACAGACTTTGACGGAACTTTATTCAAAATAAGAACTTCACTGTTTAATGCATATCCCCAGAAGGAAATTGGCAGCTCAGTGCGACTCATCATCGACCTTACCATGTCCAACAAGGTACGGTTTCTCCGTTCGGACACACCATTTAATTGTGGTGTTCCAGGAGGAGTCCACTGTGAAAGAATACCATATTCTTTCAGGTAATCTTGAAACTCATTACTTAAGTATTCGCCACCACGGTCCGACCGTAATGTCTTAATACTCTTGCCTGTTTGTTTTTCAACTTCGTGTCGAAACTCTTTGAATTTCTCAAAAGTTTCCGACTTGTGCATCATTAGATACACATAACCGTGACATGATGCATCATCGGTAAAGGTTACGAAGTATCGATATCCACCTCTAGCCTGGCTAGACATGGGCCCACAAACGTCACTATGAACGAGGGCTAACAGTTCAGTAGCCCGTTCACCTTTACCGCTAAAAGGTGATTTAGGCATTTTGCCTAATAAGCAAGATTCGCAGACGTCATATGAATTTGTATCAAATCCGTCCAAGTACCCACTCTTCGAAAGTATGGATATGCGAGTCTTGTTAATGTATCCCAGACGACAATGCCATATATAAGTTTCATCATTTGGATCACTCTTTTTAAGCCTTTTGTTTGTTACTTTATATGTAGGAGATTCATTTATATCAAAATATAAAGACCATTATTTGCAACTGCAGTGCATATTTCTGCATCATTTTTATATAAATAACACCCAGTGTTTCTAAATACAAAAGTGTACCCATATTGGGTTATCAAAGATACAGATATATATTCCTAGTCAAACTAGGTACATAATAACAGTCATTTAGTTTAAGTACATGCCCCGAGGGCAGTTCTAATACAAAAGTGCCCACGGCCAAAACAGCAACAGGAGTTCCGTTTCCAACTCGTAGATCAATCTCCCCTGAAGCCAGTGTCCTGTTGTTCTGCAGATCCTGCACATCAGTACATATATGATAACCACAACCAGAATCAAAAATCCAATTCTTAAAACTAGAAGTAGCCATGCTTCATCCAATTTTCCCCAAATTTTACCCTAATATATTTTCATGCTCTTTAGGCTCAATGATACCATTGTTGGAAATTCTAATCCATGTCCCAAGATCAAAAGAGCAAACAAATATATACAAATGAATGAACAATATTGAATTATGGCGGAATCATACTCACAAAGATTGGAATGCGGATGCGTTGATGAAATAAAAACTTCTCCTTTGTGCAGTGAGGGTTTCGGCCAAGGTGAGTGGGGAAGCTCCAAGCTTTCTTTGATCCTTCCAAGCTCAAGAATTAGTTGCCCATAACACCTTTGTATGATCCCTTGAAGGTGCTAGCCTTGTGTGAACTTATGCTTCCAAAACAACACACTTTTCTTCTAGTTTTTGCAACAAAAAAACCGAAAATGGAGAGCTGTGAAACCTTCACAGTTTCGGTCACTAGAGAGGAAATGGAGAGTGGTTCACGCCACTTTTAGGAGAGAAGATGAAGTGGTGAGTTATGATTTACCAAAAACCTTTTATATTTATTTCAAAAATAAAATATAATAAATCAAATACCAAAATGGTATATGATAAGGTCAAAGGTCTATCATTTTAACTTGGAGTGTAATTCACTCAAACTTGGAGTGTAATTCACTCTTCCACCAAAACCCATCATCATAAATTAAAACAATGACAATTGATGTGATGGTTGATGTGACATGTGGACCCCACTCGATTCTAAATGCGAGTGGGCCCGCAAACACTCCCGGGCTCGGGTTCGATAATTCCGAATTAGCGAACTTCCATCGTGACGTTAATTAAATCAAATTTAATTATATAATTGTGCCTAGCAAAATTATTATTCATGTCGCTAACGAATTAATTCCAAATTAAATCGTTTGCCCGAATTAAAATCTAATTTTAATTCCTCGTCGAAATCGAATTTCGTTTAATATATCGAATATATTAATTTAACGATTAATCCAAATTAATCTTTCTCTCTCTTCAAATAGTACTTTATCCAAGATAAAGTCTCTCCGCAATTAATCCCAGATTAATTAAGTTCGAATCATACGTCATCGGTGAATCTTCGGGAAGCGACCCAAGAGATCCCTGGATATGTTGGCAGTAAATACGGTCGTCGGACTATCCGAACACGTACGTACCATGTACTACGTTTTTACCGATTTACTAGACAAGGTTAGCCTCTAGCAAAACGCCATGCCTACCAATTCTCCAGAAATATTCTTACTGGAATATAAGATCTATAACAGGCGTAGTATACCGCAGTATTGTGTTTAACTGATCCAGTATCGGATGATCACATGTAAGGCTGGGGGGCTGAAGATGTGTCTGCCCCGTACGAAACATATATCGGACATCAAGCAACTAGTCTCTTTGAATCGCATAATCCTAACCTTGTCATATTATCCCGATGGTTGCACACCATTATAGAGTACTAGTTCTGTATCCAGCGCGATCATCATCTCCATATGTCTGAAGTGATACTTCCGTCTTGACATCACAGCCAATACACTATGATTCTCGATAAACCTAGAAGAGGTGTACACAGAACCTGTTAAAGTCCTGGACGACCAAAACTAAAGTCTACCGATTGTCGTAAGTACTAGCGATGCAAGTCTCGGGTTAAGACCATATGCACCTACCCTGAAGCGGACTCCCATAGACACGCAGACATACTACCAATGGGATTCCGTGGGGTCTATCCAGAGCGAAGTGTTTTCCGTACCATCGGTAAAACACAACCTCCTACCGCACTTGCATAAGTATCCTATACTTAAATATATGAGAACTATGCCGTTGTGCCCTCACAACATGCACAAGTGGCAGTACGTCTATTCCGCATTATCGGTGTCCAATCTCGATAATACTACGACTATGGATATTTAATGATTAAACCTTTATGGATTGCTACTGTCTCATATCATCTCAATCCGGAACTAATAATAGGGACTTTTACCATTTATATATCAAAGTAATAAATTACAAAACGGTAAAAGGCAATTTCATTACTACATAGTTAATTTTGTACAATAATACAATATCATTTACAAAATAGTGACGCTATGGTCATAACTGTCTAACATGATGATATTTTGCTCCAGCAACTTAAGAATACTAGGGCACAAATCAGTATTTATGAGCTGTTATTCTTCTCTCATGAACACAATAGGGCTATGGTTGAGGCCCTTAGAAAAATTATGGTACCAGAAGATGCAGATCCGATGGCAATCATCCGTTCTGTTCAACAAGAAGCCAAACAAGTTATCACTTTCTCCTATGAGGAGCTTTCGATGGAGGGAAAGAATCACAATAGACCTCTGTTCATCAAAGAGAAGGTTAGCGGTAAGAATAATTTATGTGTAATGCTGGATGATGGCTTTTCCATCAATATTTGCCCACTCAAGATCTTACCAAGACTCGGCATCAGAACAGAGGAACTAGTCCCCTCAGACATGACAATTAAAGCTTATGATGATAGCAAGCGAGAAGTGGATGGCACTTTTACAGCAGTGGTTAAGGTGGGACCCACCCACTGAATATTAGATAGAATTCTCAATGATCAATATTCTGGCCATTTTCACGTTACTCTTGGGAAGACCCTAGTTTCACATGCTTGGAGGGGTACCCTCCACACTACATCAAGTCATCAAGTTTCCACATTAAGGCAAAACTGTCACATTAGGGGTATAAGCTGACAATGTTGTAGCCGCATTAGAAGTGCAGCCATTAATGAGATTCCAAATGGTATCTATAGGCACTGTATTTTTGCATATAAGTCCCTATAATGAGTCTCGTACGAAGACACTCCTCTTTAAGTCGTGGAAGCCGCAGGAAACGGACGTCGGAAGGGAAGAGTCAAGAATTGACATTTTTGTTGGATTTAATTCACTGGATTAGCTTCGGGTTCGCTTGTTGGACCTCTGTTTCAAAACACATCCTTAGCCCAAAACCCCACAAGACACACACCAAGCCCACACACCACTAAGCCATACACCAAGCCCACTAAATGGACCAAGCCCGCACGCCCAAACAAGAGCAAGCCACACGCCCATAGCCTTCCTAAATAATAAAATAACATATTAAACACATGCATAAATAGAGCCAAATCCCCTTCCTAAATTAAAGAAATCCCATGGATCCCTTTCCTAATCAAAATAAATCACTTCCCTAATTAAAAGATTTTTCCTTATCATATGCTAATTAAAAATATCTCCCATTAATGCACAAATTTTTTTCCTTCGCAAACAAGGATAGCCCCCCATCCATTTGCCTATAAAAAAAACCCTTCACCAACACATTAAAGCTAGCTCATTCTCACGCCCAAAGCATAGAAAATAAACCTAATTTCCGTCCAACAAATCACCATCAAAACTAACCCATCCACAGCCGCATAATCCCTCCATTGCATTGCCCAAACTGCTGCACCACACCATCACCAAAACCCTTAAATTGCCGCACCATTCACTGACCTTCACAGCCGCAAAATCACCCAATGTCCATCCCTTCCTTGCACGCATAAATCACCTCATGTCCAGCCCTCACTGCACGCCTAAAATGTCCCCAAGCTGCCTCACAAACTACTGAGAAAACCCTCACTGTCCAGCCCCATTCACTGCCGCATATTCTGCCCCCCTGAACTGCATCTTTCTACTGTACAAACTGCCTATTTTTCTCCCTAAAACAGCCCAGAAAATACATCAAAAACTTCCCCAAAATAGTGACAAAACCGCAGCCCTAAACCCTCTAAAAACTGCAAAAACAGTGGCCTAAATTACCTTAAAACAGTGACCAGAAAACACAGTGAAAACAACAGCAAAACGGAGTGAAAACAGCAGCCCAAACAGTGAAACAGTGAACCAGAGGAGTTACGGAGCATCAACCCTTCCGACGGCCGTGTAACGTGCTTTCGAGAGACGACAAAAGAGGTTAGACCTGAGGGCACCTTTTTTATTTATTATCTTTCATTTTTATTTATTTTAATACTTTATTTCGCATGAATGTTATGGATTGATGCATGATGTGAATTCCGGATGAACGAAATGTGTGTTCTCTTTTGTGGTATATCGGATGGAAACTCGGACGTAAATTCTGTAGCCGATTCCGAATGGACGGTATTGCGGTTTGCACTCGGGATACAATGCCACGTACTACTTAAGAGACACACGTATTTCGTTTCATCCAATCTTGTATTTGAGCATGATGTAGTTAGTAGATTATTTATTTATTTAGCATGATTTAATCTAGTAGGTTATTTATTTATCTAAGCATGATTTAGTCTAGAATATTGTTTATTTTTAAGTATGACTATATTATTTCTTTATGCATGATTTAATACTTTGATTTTGCATTAGGAATTTAGTTTACGTTTTGTTTGAGTAGTTATTTATTTGTTCTTTGTGTTTGATGATTCGACATGCTCGTTGTGTGATATTATATGCTTGCCGTTATAATGACTTATTTTTAAAGCATGCGAACTTAGTCATAGGATTTATTTTGATGAATACAGACTAGATCTAAGTTACCATTGAGGATACATGTTGAGTAGATTCAGTTAGTTTATTGCAAAAATCATATCATTACAAGTGACATAAGTAAGAGACCATTCTGAACCCAACGGTTTGAGGTCTTCCCTTGCGAGGGGTGAGTGCGGCCTAAAATCACATTTTCCCGGTTCACACCGGGTGGCGACTCCATGTTATTTCTCCGGTTTAGTCCCCCCGCGGGCTATTTCGTACTCCCAACTAGGCCGCGAGCCTAGAACAGCGTCGCCAATTTCTGTGTCCTACAGTCTGGCGACTCCACTGGGGATAGAGAATTGGCCCCGAAATAATGTCTTGTAATGTTTGTGATTTGTGCTTTAGTTAACCGTATCTACAATGAGTTGAGGGGGTTTAATCAAAGGCATTATTAGAGCTTGGTAATGGTTTGGTGTCTTCCTTCATTCACTACCTTTCTATAAGGAAAAGCTGTGAAGGCACCTAGATAATCATTCACTCGAAGCTTACTGTGATGGACTAATTTGGAGGACTTGTTGTTTATTCCTGTTACCAAGGCGATAAGAGCCTAAGAGGCTTGGGTATTTAAGAGAGTTCGCTCCACCCTCTCTCTGGGGAATCTACAATAGGAAATCCATTTGACAGTCAGTCACGCACCATAACTCGTTGGCACGTACCTTGAGGTATAAAAAAGGTGCGCTCACTTGGTCGCTTGAACCCTTGAGTGGGGAGTCCTAGTTGTGGGCAATCCTTCGTCAGCGGGAGCCTTTGTCTATACCCCTATAAACCCGCATATGAACTGTAGTTGTAGGACCAATAGAAACTATTCCTTTATGCTTGCGTTTAGGACCATCGTCATTTGGATTCAGTTGGACTTTTTGCCATGAGGTATGGGCTTGTTGGGCCATTTAAACTGGGACGAGTCCGTGCTTTATGACAGTTGGGCCAAAATTTTCTAAAATGCCGATGGGCCAATTTTGTGTTTGGGCCTCTCATCATTTGAAGTTGTTTAGACATGTTATCGCAAAAGTGTAAACCTGTTGGGCCTTTTCAACTGGGACAAGTTTGCACCGCGCAATAGTATGATTGAATGCTGTAAAATGATAATGGGCCGACTTGTATGAAAATCTTGACGGGCTTAGAAAGTTCAGACGGTCGGAAGGATATATGTTGTTTTGATAACCACTTGCATCTCATGCATACACGCATCATGTTAACCCTGTGTCTTAAAATCCATCATAGATATCCGTTGGGTTAGAGAAGAAAGAAAGATTTGTCAAAAAGAGTTTAGCAAACATGGATATCGGGGAAAAGGAAACCGAGGGACAGAAAACTTTACAGCAAAGATAGAAAGACCATTGTGAAAAAAAACAGAAAAAAAGAGAAAAAAAAATAGAAGAAAAAAAAAAGAATTGCTTGTTCTTAGTCCCTAATAGTTAGGCATAAGTCCAATGATGAAATCATTTGCTTTAGGGTGAAATCTTAGAAACGATAAACTCTTGATGTGCTTTTATCTGATACTTTGAGTGATTGATCTATGTTAGACTCGTAAGCACTTCACTATAGGTTCTTAGAGGTGAAAACCTGAGTTGTTGGCAAGATGACTAGTTGAAGAAATTATAGGTCGGTGAATGACCATTTGCTTAGATGTCTATCTTGATTTGCTTATGTTATGATGTGTGGTATGGTTGAAAATGAAAGAAAAGTCTCTAAAGAAAAGAATTGAACCACCTATAACCAATAAGCGTGAAGCTACCCATGGGCGAGTATTAGGACCACCATGAGGAGAAATGCTACCTTAAAGGGTAGGTGTGTTGAAAAAAAAAAGAGAAAGAAAAAAAGAGAAGAAGAAAAGAAAAGAAAAAAGAAGTTCAAATTGAAAAGAAAAAAAGAAAGAGACAAAAGAGAAAGAAAACCATACCACATTGAGCACAAAAAAGCAACTGCATGCATAATTGAGACATCTAGGTTGGTTTGACCCATCGATCCCAATTTTTTGACGAAATCATTGAGTTGGCTCACCTGGGGATGAATCTGCAAAGGAACATCTGCACACACACACTTTGAGTCTGGCTTAGATCATTTATTCAAAGACTTGGATTTAAGTTGCGTCGAATGTTTTGAAGGTTCTTTAGTTTCATTACTGAGCATTCTTTGAGGGCAATAATATGTGTAACCATTGGGACTATTTCGTAGAATGTGATATAGTATGATGATATGGAATGCCACATCACTTGGTTCACCTTGACCTATTACAAGCAGCGAATAGCAGAAAGCTAAATCAAGACTGGGGGCGACCAGTCTACCACCTCGCGAATCAGGGGCATAATGAGATATAGAGTCATGGGACCAAAGGGAACTGAGAAATTACCAGAAGAGAATTGAAGGAAAGAAACTGTAAGCAGGCCTCGGGGGCGATCAAAGACTTTGTAGGAGAGAAGCATTGAGGAGCACAAGGAAGACCTAACCCATCAGAATAGGAAACACATTCATGCATGCATGCATACACGTCACATACACACATTTTTTGTTTTATTTTTGTTCATAGGTTTTGAAGAAAAGGAAAAAGCGGAAAAGTCAAGCAGTTTGGGGAATGAATACTAGGGTCGAGGCCCACATCGTCAGAGTTTTGGAATGAATCCGGGAATGAATCCCAGGGTCGAGGCCCAGATCCTCAAAGTTTTAGAATGAATCCCAAGGTCGAGGACCACATCGTCAGAATTTTGGAATGAATCCTATGGTCGAGACCCGCATCGTCAGAATTTTGGAATGAATCCGGGAATGAATCCTAAGGTCGAGGCCCGCATCGTCAGAATTTTGGAATGAATCCCAGGGTCGAGGCCCACATCATCAGAGTTTTGGAATGAATCCCAAGGTCGAGGACCACATCGTCAGAATTTTGGAATGAATCCGGGAATGAATCCTAGGGTAGAGGCCCGCATCGTCAGAATTTTGGAATAAATCCGGGAATGAATCTCAGGGTCGAGGCCCACATAATCAGAGTTTTGGAATGAATCCGGGAATAAATCCCAAGGTCAAGGACCACATCGTCAGAATTTTGGAATGAATCCGGGAATGAATCCCAGGGTCGAGGCCCACATCATCAGATTTTTGGAATGAATCCGGGAATGAATCCCAAGGTCGAGGACCACATCGTCAGAATTTTAGAATGAATCCCAGGGTCGAGGCCTACATCATCAGAGTTTTGGAATGAATCCCAAGGTCGAGGACCACATCATTAGAATTTTGGAATGAATCCAGGTTCGAGGCCTGCATCGTTAGAATTTTGGAATGAATCCGGGAATGAATCCCAAGGTCGAGGCCCACATCATCAGAGTTTTGGAATGAATCCCAAGGTCGAGGACCACATCGACAGAATTTTGGAATGAATCCCTGGGTCGAGGCCTACATCAGTGTCAGTATCAGTTTTGTGGATGAGTCCCGGGGGCGAGGCCCACATCAGTACCAGTATCAGTTTTGGGGATGAGTCCTGGTGGCGAGGCCCACATCAATATCATTTTGGGGGCGAGGTCCACATCAGTATCAGTTTGGGGGCGAGGCCCATATCAGTATCAGTTTTAGGGGTGAGGCCCACATCAGAATCAGTTTGGGGGCGAGGCCCACATCAGTATTAGTTTGGGGGCGAGGCCCACATCAGTATCAGTTTTAGGGGCGAGGCCCACATCAGTATCAGTTTGGGGGCAAGGCCCACATCAGTATCAGTTTAGGGCGAGGCCCACATCAGTATTAGTTTGGGGGTGAGGCCCACATCAGCATCAGTTTAGGGGCGAGGCCCACATCAGTATCGATTTGGGGGCGAGGCCCACATCATCATCAGTTTGAGGGTTAGGCCCACATTGTCAGTGGTATTGGGATGCATCCCAGGGTCGAGGGCCCCCATTGTCGGTTGCAGTTCCGGGATGCGTCCCAGGGTCGAGGACTCACTACATCATCAGTTTAAGGGCGAGGCCCACATTTTCAGCGGTATTGGGATGCATCCCAGGGTCGAGGGCCCCTGTTTCCGATTGCAGTTCCGGGATGCGTCCCAGGGTCGAGGGCCCACTGCATCATCAATTGTAGTTTTGGGATGTGTCCCAGGGTCGAGGACCCACTACATCATCAATTTGAGGGCGAGGCCCACATAGTCAGCGGTATTAGGATGCATCCCAGAGTCGAGGGCCCCCGTTGTCGGTTGTAGTTCCGGGATGCATCCTAGGGTTGAGGGCCCACTGCATCATCAGTTGTAGTTTTGGGATGCGTCCCAGGGTCGAGGACCCACTACATCATCAGTTTGAGGGTGAGGCCCACATTGTCAGCGGTATTGGGATGCGTCCCAGGGTCGAGGGCCCTCATTGTCAGTTGCAGTTCCGGGATGCGTCCCAGGGTCGAGGGCCCACTGCATCATCAGTTGTAGTTCCGGGATGCGTCCTAAGGTCGATGATCCACTACATCATCACTTTTAGGATGTGTCCCAGGGTCGAGGGCCCACACACATCAGTTGCAGTTTCGGGATGCGTCCCAGGGTCGAGGGCCCACTGCATCATCATCAACTCAGTTCAAAGCAGTAGGCAAGTCAGGTGGCAGCTGGCGAACCAGGTAAGTAAAAATGCATTGCATAACTTTGATAGGATTGTCATTGTCACACACTGCACAAGTCACATCAAAGTGGGGCGACTGTAGGCACTGCATTTTTGCATATAAGTCCCTATGATGAGTCTTGTACGAAGACACTCCTCTGTAAGTCGTGGAAGCCGTGGGAAACGGACGTCGGAAGGGAAGAGTCAAGAATTGACATTTTTGTTGGATTTAATTCGCTGGATTTGCTTTGGGTTCGCTTGTTGGACCTCTGTTTGAAAACAAATCCTTAGTCAAAAACCCCACAAGACACACACCAAGCCCGCACACCACTAAGCCATACACCAAGCCCACTAAATGGACCAAGCCCGAACGCCCAAACAAGAGCAAGCCACACGCCCATAGCCTTCCTAAATAATAAAATAACACATTAAACACATGCATAAATCAAGCCAAATCCCCTTCCTAAATTAAAGAAATCTCATGGATCCCTTTCCTAATCAAAATAAATCATATCCCTAACTAAAAGAGAAGAAATCAAATTAAATCAAATCACTTCCCTAATTAAAATATTTTTCCTTATCACATACTAATTAAAAATATCTCCCATTAATGCACAAATCCTTTTCCTTCTCAAACAAGGATAGCCCCTCATCCCTTTGCCTATAAAAAGAACTCTTCACCAACACATTAAAGCTAGCTCATTCTCACGCCCAAAGCATAGAAAATAACCCCCATTGCCGTCCAACAAATCACTATCAAAACTAACACATCCACAGTCGCATAATCCCTTCATTGCATTGCCCAAACTGCCGCACCACACCATCACCAGAACCCTTAAATTACCGCACCATTCACTGACCTTCATAGTCGCAAATCACCAAATGTCCAGCCCTTCATTGTACGCATAAATCACCCCCTGTCCAGCTCTCACTGCATGCCTAAACTGTCTCCATACTGCCTCACAAACTGCCAAGAAAACCCTCACTGTCCAGCCCCCTTCACTGCCGCATATTCTGCCCCCCTGAACTGCATCTTTCTACCGCAAAAATTGCCCAATTTTCTCCCTAAAACAGCCCAGAAAATACATAAAAACCTGCCCCAAAATAGTGACAAAACCGCTGCCCCAAACCCTCCAAAAACCGCAAAAACAATGGCCTAAATTACCTTAAAACAGTGACCAGAAAACACAGCGAAAACAGCAGTGAAATGGAGTGAAAACAATAGCCCAAACAGTGAAACAGCGAGGAAAATTGTTGAACCGGCGAACTAGAGGAGTTACGGAGCATCAACCCTTCCGACGGCCGTGTAACGCGCTTTCGAGAGACGACAAAAGAGGTTAGACCTAAGGGCACCTTTTTTATTTATTATCTTTCGTTTTTATTTATTTTAATACTTTATTTCGCATGAATGTTATGGATTGATGCATGATGTGAATCTCGGATGAACGGAATGTGTGTTCTCTTTTGTGGTATATCGGATGGAAACTCAAACGTAAATTCCGTAGCCGATTCCGAATGGACGGTATTGCGGTTTGCACTTGGGATGCCACGTACTACTTACGAGACACACGTATTTCATTTCATCCAATCTTGTATTTGAGCATGATGTAGTTAGTAGATTATTTATTTATTTAGCATGATTTAATCTAGTAGGTTATTTATTTATCTAAGCATGATTTAGTCTAGAATATTGTTTATTTTTAAGTATGACTATATTATTTCTTTATGCATGATTTAATACTTTGATTTTGCATTAGGAATTTAGTTTACGTTTTGTTTGAGTAGTTATTTATTTGTTCTTTGTGTTTGATGATTCGACATGCTCGTTGTGTGATATTATATGCTTGCCGTTATAATGACTTATTTTTAAAAGCATGCGAACTTAGTCATAGGATTTATTTTGATGAATGCGGACTAGATCTAAGTTACCATTGAGGATACATGTTGAGTAGATTCGGTTAGTTTATTGCACAAATCATATCATTACAAGTGACATAAGTAAGAGACCATTCTGAACCCAACTATTTGAGGTCTTCCCTTGCGAGGGGTGAGTGCGGCCTTAAATCACATTTTCCCGGTTCACACCGGGTGGCGACTCTATGTTATTTCTCCGGTTTAGTCCCCCCGCGGGCTATTCCGTACTCCCAACTAGGCCGCGAGCCTAGAACAGCGTCGCTGATTTCTGTGTCCTACAGTATCAATTTTTGAGAAGTGGGTAGATCCTAAAGTTGCTAGAATCATGTAGAAAATGAATTACACATCCAATACTGGACTAGAGATGAAGGGGGATGGTATGAGTTCACTGTCTAACTTCAAAGGGAAAACTACCAGAAGAGGGTTGGGATATTCTGAGGAAGAAGCAAAGCCCAAAATGAGATGGAATGGACTATACGACTACTTTGTGAAGGAATGGTACGGAGGAGCTTTAGAACCAAGTCAAGTCAATTGTGTCAATGTGCCAGGCTTTGAGATATTTGTTGATGTGATGAACTAGAAGAAGAACCCGACTAAGGAAAAAAAAGAGGATGCATGATTGAAAAATGTGGAATGGAAAAAAGAGCTGCTCCAGCTAAAAGGATTAAAGCTTGAAGACATTAGTCCTGCAAGGAAGAAGACGAAGACTCTGAAAATTTATTTGTACCAAAATTGTTTTGTAACCTTGAACTTGAAATTAATAAGATGAATGGTTTAGCTTACTTGCCTGACTTTTTTTCTTTTAGGACGCATCATATCATTCATGACATGAGCATATGTGACGTCAATTCCACTAAAACAGATGCACGTAATCTTGGTACAAGTGAAAACCCAAAGAATGTCTTGATTACTAGTGAAGTTACTCCTAATGAGAGGAAAGAAATAAAGAGACTATTAAGAAAATATGAAAAAATATTTGCCTGGTCATATGAAGGCATGCATGGAGTGGAAATGAGCTTAGCATAACATGTTATTCCAATCTATCCAAATATGAGACTTGCAAAAAAGAAGCTTCACATAATGAGACCAGAATGGGCCGAAAAGATTAGAGAATATGTACAGAAGCAAGTAGAAGTGGGATTCCTAGAGGTGGTCAAATATTCAGAATGGTTAACTAATATTGTGTCGGTTCCCAAGAAATATGGAAAGGTAAGGATGTGCGTAGATTACAGGGACATGAACAAGGCATGCCGAAAAATGAATTTCATTTACCTCATATAGAAGTTCTGGTGGATAATGCAGCATTATCAGCTACGTACTCTTTTGCATATGTGTTTTCAAGATACAATCATATCTTTATGGCAGAAGAAGACAAGCACAAGACAACCTTCATCATAAAATATGGAACAAACTGCTACAAGGTGATGCCCTTTAGATGGCGACCACCTTATTTCATGATTTGATGCATAAGAAGGTAGAAGTTTATGTTGATGACATGATGGTGAAGTCCGAGACTAGAAAAAGACATATGGTTGTGCTAACGAAGTTCTTGCACCAGGTAGACAAGTACAGTCTTAGACTTAACCCCAAGAAGTGTGTGTTTAGGGTCACATCCGGAAAATTATTGGGCTATACGGTAAGGAACAATAGAATAGAAGTGGATCCAATGAAGATCAATATGATAACAGAGATGCTTGCGCCTAAAACCGAGAAAGAAATGAGGGCATTCCCAGGAAATATACAATACATAAGCCAACTTATTACCAAACTGACTTTTGTATGTGAGTCGATTTTCAAGCTACTCAGGAAAAACCACCTGACAAAGTAGAACGAGCAGAGTCATAAGGCCTTTAAGAAAATCAAACGGTACCTGATCAACCCACCAGTCCTGAAGCCAACAAGATCGGGCAAACCTCTAGTTCTATATTTAGCTATAGAATATAAATCTCTAGGGGTGATGTTGGTGCAAGAAGATGATACCGAAGTAGAGCATGTAGTCTATTATCTCAGTAAGAAAAAGTTACAGTATGAGACCCGATACCAAGAAGTGGAGAAAATTTGTTTAGCAGTAGTATGGGCCTCTAGAAAGTTACAGCATTATTTTCAGTCATATAAGATACAAATAGTCACGAAGGAGAATCTGTTGAGGTACTTACGATCGACACTTTCCTTGGTAAAGAAATTAAGGAGATGGTTAGTCATATTGACTGAATTCGATATTGAATATATCACCAGAAAAGGTGAATAAAGGGCGAGCTATGGTGGAATTCCCAGCGTAACAATCAATTGAAGGGGATAAGTATGAGTTTGAGTTTTTAGATGAGGAAATTAAGGTGATAACGGTTCAGAGATGGAAAATATATTTTGATGGAGCTGTAAGGCATATGAATTGGAATTGTTCTGATAATACCGGGAGGAGAAACTTTGCTTATGACCAAAAAGCTTACCTTCCCAATCACCAGTAATGTAGCTGAATATGAAGCCTATATTTTTGGAGTAGAAGCACTTATAGCCTTATGGCGAATGACGCCGCGATTCATAGTGATTCAATGTTGGTGATCCGATAAATATGATGAGACTGGGAATTGAAGGAGGATAAAATAAACCTGTATCTTTTTCTCCTTAAAGCTTTGTTGCAAAACATCTCGGGATGTACGTTCCAATAGTTTCTTTGGGAAGACAACAAGATGGCGGATGCCTTGGCTACACTAGCATTAACTTGGGAGAATCTAAAGAAGTTGACTATGAAACCTCTAACATTGACTACGACCTGCAAGCCTAGCTATAATGTAGGGAAGATAATGGACATTGAGTTCAGTGATTAAAAACCCTAGTACCAAGACATTCAGAAACTTTTTAGACCACGAAGAATTCCTTGAAAGAGCCTTAAGAAAGATAGGATATCATTCCAGAAACTATCTTCTCAATTCATGAGCCTGAGAGGAGATTTATACAAGAGACCAGCCAATGGAGTACAACTGAATTACCTAAAGGAAAAAGATGCTAGAAATATGATGGAAGAAGTCCATACGGGGGTATGCGGACCACACATGAACGGGTTGAATCTACCAAGAAAAACATCATATGACAGGGGTTTTATTGGTTGACCATGGAGGCAAATTCCATAGAATTGGTGAAGCATTGTCATGATTGTCAAGCTCAGGGAACTTGAATCATCTATCGCCAATAAAGCTACATGGATTATCATAACCCTGACCTTTCTCAACTTGGGGCATCAATCAGATTGGTGAAATCAAGCCGCAAGCTTCAAACGGACATCGATTTATAGTAGTGGTTGTATATTACTTTTCTAAATGGGTGAAAGTCGAATCCTTTTGCAATGTCACCTCCAAGAAAATGGTTAAGTTCATCACGCAAAATAGAGTTTTTCGGTATGGGATGTCACATCATGTAGTGACAGATAATGGGGTTCAATTTTCAATGAGAGATTAAAACTATGCTACATAAGTATGGGATCGAACATTACAAGTCTTCGCCCTATAAACCGCGAGCTAACGGAGCAGTAGAATTAGCTAATAAGACTCTAAAGAAGATCTTGGCCAAATTGATGGAGACCCACAAGGATTGGGCAGACAAGTTACTGTTTTCTCGATGGGGATATCAAACTTCGATGAGAACAACACTAGGAGCCACGGCTTACTCGCTGGTGTATGGGATGAAGGTTGTGCTTCCAGTAGAGATTGAAGTGCAATCAATATGGGTTATGATGGAAGCAGATTTGCTTGAGCAAGAATGGGCTAAAAATGAGGTATGAATAGTTAACGTTGTTAGACGAGAAAATTATGAAGGCTTTGTATCACACCCAGCTATACCAGAAAATGATAGCAAGGGCCTTCAACAAAAAGGTCTGACCCAACAAGATCATAAAATTGCCTACAAGCATGCTTAAACAACTATACCCAATATGGGGAGAGGGTGAATTGGATATGTTATATAATAATGTGGAATTAAAAATCTTTTCAATTTTAAGCTATTTAGTTAGTAGCTTTACCTATTAAGCTTAGAAATCAATTTCCCCAATTAACATATTCAATAACGACAAGATTAATATATGATATGAAAAGATAATATAAAACTTGCAGTAAGTAAATGAGATATGGATAGAGAAATTGACACTAAATTTATAGTGGTTCGGCCAACTCCTTACCTATGTCCACTACTCCAAGCCACTCTTGAAGTTTTCCACTATGTAAAATAAATCTGCACTTTACACCGAGAGTTTTTCTGGCTCACTCCCAAACCTTTACTATAGAGGTCATTAATCCAATGTTCCTCATAACCTTTTACACAAATCCACCCTTGAGAGTATACTAACTCACATAAAGGGATTTCCAAATAAGTATTTGATAATAAAAATTTACAACCACAATTTGGGTACTCACAAAAGATTACAAAGAAGATTTAAATGTGAGTATCTCACCCAAATGCATCAAAGTTCACTAATATGAAGATGAAAATGAAGTATGGTATTTTTCAAATATAGAGAGTGTAAGAAGTAGAAGATTTGTAAAACTCTATTTGTAAGTTCTTGAGTTTTCTAGGTGATCCCAAGATCAAATTAAGCAATGAAAAGTGTGAATACATCAAAGTAAAGTTACAGAATACTCACTTTGATCGGCTTTTGGATGCGATGAACAACAAGAATTCTGCTAATGGAAGAATCGGCCAAGCCTCCTTTTGTGCTCCAAGTTTCGGTCAAGCCCCATTTGTGTGCTCCAAGCTCCAAGCTTTGTGAATGGATTCCATGCTCATGAATGGGTTTCCCTATCACCTTTGTGAGACTCCTTTGGTGTGCTAGCATCATTGAAAAATTGCAACAATTTTTCTATTTCCCTTTTGTCTAAATCTCGGCCAAGGAGAAGCAAAAGAGATTGAGAGAAAATGATGGTGAAACTCATGCCCAAGTGAGAGAAGAGAGAAGATTGTGTTGGTTGTTTTGATTTTCAAAATCTAATACAACTTACACTTTCCAAAAAGTGGTACAAGGCAATTAAAGCCTTTCAACTATTCACATCACTCAAAAGTGACTTACATCACATCACTCAAAGTTGATGTGACTTACATCACAAGAATGACTAATGATGTGACGCGTGATGTGACTTGTGGGGCCCACTTGATTCGAAATGCGAGTGGGCCCGCAAACACTCCCGGGCTTGGGTTCGCTAATTTCGAATTAACGAATTTTTCCGTTGCGACGTAATTAAATCAAATTTAATAAATAATTATGACTAGCAAAATTACTATTCACGTCGCTAGCGAATTAATTCTAAATTAACTCGTTCGCCCGAATTAAAATCTATTTTTAATTTCGCATCGAAATCTAATTTCGTTTAATATATCGAATATATTATTTTATCGATTAATTCCAAATTAATCATTCTCTCTCTTTAAATAATATTTTATCCCAGGTAAAATATCTACGTAATTAATCCCAGATTAATTTTCTCTCTCTACTAATTAATCCCAGATTAATTATGTGCGAGTCATACGTTATCGGTGAATCTTCGGGAAGCGTCCCATGAGATCCCTGGATATGTTGGCAGTAAATATGGTCGTCGGACTATCTGAACACGTACGTACCTAATACTACATTTTTACCGATTTACAAGACATGGTTGGCTTATAGCAAAACACCGTGCCTACCCAATTCTCCAGAAATATTCTTAAAGGAATATGTAATCTATATCAGGCGTAGTATACGTAGTATTGCGTATTGCGATCCATTATCGGATGTCACGTGCTAGGCCTGGGGCTGGAATTATGTATGCCTCATTTGAAGCATATATCGGATCTCTGGTAACTAGTCTCTATAATCGGATAACTATGACCTTGTCATATTATCCCGATAGCTGCAGCATATAAGAGCACAAGTTCCGTATCCTACGTGATCATAATCTCCACTATGACTAGAGTGATACTTCCATCTTGACATCACACCCAATACACTACGATTCTCAATATACCCAGAAGAGGCATACACAGAACCTATTAAAGCCCTGGATGACCAAAACCAAAGTATATTGATTGTCGCAAGTATTAGCGGTGCAAGTCTCAGGTTAAGACCAAATACACCAACCCTGATTCGGACTTCCATAAACACATAGTCATACTACCAATGAAATTCTGAGGGGTCTATCCAGAGCGAAGCTGTTTCTATACCATCGGTAAACACAACCTCATATTACACTTGCATGAGTATCCAATACCCAAATATATGAGAATTATGTCGTTATGCTCCCACAACGCGCACAAGTGCAATACTAGTCTATTCCGCATTATCGATGTTCAATCTCGATAATACTACGACTAAGGATGTTTTAATGATTAAACCTTCATGGATTGATATTGTCTCATATCTTATCAATCCGAAACTAATCATATGGACTTTTATCATTTATGTATCTTGGTAATTCAATTACAAATGATAAAAGAGCAATTTCCTTTGTCACATAGTTAATTTGTACAACAACACCATGTTTTGTACAAATAGTGATGATATGGGTCATAATTGTCCAACAATCTCCCACATGGCCTATAGCCAATCACTCAAGTATCCTACACTTGAACTATGTACGTTTTGCTCAAATTTCTACTGAGAAACTGCTTTCGTCAGCGGATTTGCAAAGTTATCATCTGATGTGATTTATTCGATCATCACATCACCACGATGTATGATCCAAACGAATCAGATGGATAGTTGAAGTATATACTTGGATCGTTGATGAGACCATTAATTATTTAGCCTGTGCTGTAGCCTAGCTCAGCTGCTAACAGAACTAATCCTAATCCTATTAGGATTATTATAGATCCAAATGGCTTCTATTGCTTCCTCAGCTACAGGAATATTCCGCTTTTATTGTTTATTCGGTAACAGTATCTTGCTTGGAAGATTTCCAGCTCACTGTTCCGTTATTCAAACTCTATAGTACCTTTATTAGACTTATAGTCATTTTTATTTGTTAGGAAACTTGCAATGGTGAACCCAGTCACTTCAAGTTCTCATTCTCCATTGCTTAAGACAGCATTCTTAGATCATCTAAGATACTTAAAGATGTTCTTAACATCAATCCAGTGACTTTCACTTGGATTGGCCTGATTGTGACTCCATATGCTCAAAGCATATGAGACACCAGGTCGCGTATATTTATTTCAATGCACGAGTTCTCGGAGAGTGCCAACAACTTTTAGATCTATCCCAGTAGATCCTTATTCCTAGAATAAAGGTTGTCTCTCCCAAGTATTATACGGAGAATTTTCATGAAAGCCAAGCTTTCACCGATTGTATTATGGGAATGTCATTTCCAAGAAATGATATATCATCATTATTTAGGACAATCACTGTTAGTGCGCTCCCATTAACCTCCTTATATACACAAGAATCATTTTCATTTTGAATTAAATCATATACCATTATGATGTTAGAGATTCTAGGTCTCCAAGATCGAATTAAACAAGCATGAACATGTGTGAATACAACGATGGAAGTTACGGAATACTTACATCGAGCGGTTGAGCGACGCGGAGGCAACAAAAACTTCAAAATCTGCTCCTCACTTGTTCGGCAGTGGGCTGTGCGCAGCTCACTGTTTTGGCCTTTGTTTGGGTCTTTCGTCAAGCTCCAAGCTTTGTCGAATGGTTCCCGGCTCATGGGTGGACTTCCTTATCACCTTCGCATGTCTCTCAGAGTGCTAGCTATCTTGATTTTTGCCACAAAAACCAACACACTTGCTTCCCTCATTCACATTTTCTGCAAACCAGAAACCATAAAGTTTCAGCCCTTTTAGGCGTGAATGATGATGAGAAGAAAGAGAGAGAAGAAGTTGAAAAATGTGTAATGTGTAATTGATTTCTAAAATCAATTTAACATATACCAAACATATAATATTAATATATGTCACTCAAGCTTTTAAAAGCTTTTCAACAACTCCCATCAAGTTACATCTATCAATCAAGTTTTCAAGTCACATCACTCAAAGTGACAAGTGATTTGACGCTTGATGCGACTAATGATTTGACGTTTGATTTGACTTGCGTGCCGCACTCGAATTCAAAATGCGAATGCGCTCGCAAATAATCCCGGGCTCGGGTTCGCTAATTCCAAATTAATAAATTTTTCGTTGCGTCGTATTAAATGATTAAGCCTAGCGAAATCACTATTCACATCGCTAACGAATTAATTCTAAATTAACTCGTTTGCCCAAATTAAAATCTAATTTCAATTCCGCGTCGAAATCCAATTTCGTTTAATATATCGAATATATTAATTTATCGATTAATTCCAAATTAATCGTTCTCTCTCTTTAATTGATATTTTATCCCAGATAAAATATCTCTGCAATTAATCTCAGATTAATTTTCTCTATCATCTAATTAATCCTAGATTAATTAAAAGTGTGAGTCATACGTCATCGGTGAATCTTTGGGAAGCGACCAATGAGATCCCCGGATATGTTGGCAGTAAATTCGGTCGTCGAACTATCCGAACACGTAAGTACCTTGTACTACGTTTATACCGATTTACAAGACAAGGTTGGCTTCTAGCAAAGCGCCATGCCTCCCCAATTCTCCGGAAATATCCATACAGGAATAAAGGATCCATATCAGGCGTAGTATACGTAGTATTACGTATTTCTGTCCAGTATCAGATGATCATATGCGAGGCCAGAGGCTGGAACAGTGTCTACCCCGTACGAAGCATATATCGGATAACGAGCAACTAGTCTCTTTAATATCGAATAATCATGACCAAGTCATATTATCCCGACGGTTGCAACCTTATATAGAGAACCAGTTCTGTATCCCTGCGCGATAATCAACTTCATATGACTGGAGTGACACTTCCATCTCAACATCACACCCAACACACTACGATTCTCGATATACCCAGAATTGGCGTACACAGAACCGGTTAAAACCCTGGACGACCTCAACCAAAGTATAATGATTGTCGCAAGTATTAGCGGTGCAAGTCTCAAGTTAAGACCAAATACACCTACCCTGATTGAAGACTCCCATAGACACATAGTCATACTACCAATAGGATTCCGCGGGGTCTATCCAGAGCGAAGCTGTTTCCCGTACCATCGGTAAAACACAACCTCCTATTACACTTGCATGAGTATCATATACCCAAATATATGAGAACTATGCTGTTGTGCCCTCACAACGCGCACAAGTGTAATACTAGTCTTTTATGTATTTTTCGATGTCCAATATCGATAATACTCTGACTATGGATATTTAATGATTTATCCTTCATGGATTGATACTGTCTCATATCATTCTCAATCCAGGAACAAATTATAAGGACCTCCTATCATTTATATATCTAGGTGATCTAATCACAAATGATAAGAGCGCAGTCTCCTTTGTCACATAGTTAATTTGTACAACAACACCGTGATCTGTGCAAATAATTACGTCAGGGTCATAATTGTCCAAGAATCTCCCACTTGGCCTATAGCCAGTCACTCGAGTGTCTAACACCCGAACTATATACGGTTGGCTCAAATTGCTGAGAAAAGGTTTTCGTCAGCGGATTTCATGATTATCGTCTGATGCGATTTATACGATTATCACATCGCCACGATGTATGATCTGAACGAATCAGATGAATATCGAAGTATATATCTGGATCGTTGATGAGACCATTAATTCTTTAGCATGTGCTGTAGCCTAGCTTAGCGGCTAACAGAACTATATCTAATCTAATTAGATTTGATATCGACCCAAATGGCTTCTATTGCTGCCTCAACTGCAGCAATAACCCGCATTTGTTGTTTATTCGGTAACAGTATCTTGCTTGGAAGATTTCCATCTCATTGTACCATTATTCATACTTTATAGTACCGTTGACGACTTATAGTCATTTTCAGGAAAGCCAAGCTTTCACCGATTATTTTATGGGAATGTCATTTCCAAGAAATGACATATTATCATTATTATTTAGGACTTTCACAGTCAGCGCGCTCCCACTAACTTCCTTATATACACAAGAATCATTTCGTTTTGAATTAAATCATAAACTATTATGATTACATCAAAATGATAATTCCAATAACCTAATGTTTGCTTCAATCTATACATGATCGAATAACCTGCAAACCTTGTTTGCTAGTTTTTGGTACGACAAAACCGACAGGATGTTGTAAACATCCTCCAAAAGGTTTCCGTTAAGGAAATTGGTTTTGCCGTTCTGCTGCCATATTTCATAAATGAAACATGCATCAACAGCAAGCATTATCAAATGGATTTACCGTGGCAACAGGTAAAAGGTTTCGTCGTAATCAACACAGTGTTGATAACTCTACCTTTTCGCTACAAGTCTAGCTTAGTACGTTGGTATGTTGCCTTCCATGTATGTCTTCCTTGAAGACTTATATAGTACCAATAGGCACAATACCTTGCGGTACATCAACTAGTGTCCAAACGTAGTTGGTATACATGGAATCCATTTCAGACTCATGACACTTTGTCATAATAGGGAGTCGATACATTGTATCACTTCCTCATACGTAGTCAGTTGGTATACCTCAATAAGATTGACATCTTTATGAGGTGAGATCAGAAACCCATACCCTCGGTTGTTTTCTGACTCTCTCTGACATACGCGGTTCTTGTGTATTCGAAGATTATGGTATAGTTTCATCCTTGATGAACCATTTGTGTTCCATTAGGACACGATGCCTTGAATAGTATTACTTCAATTTTCATCGAGTTTTACTATCCTCCCACTTACCACTGCATATCGGTATTCCTCTTAGGAAAACCGCATGGTGAGCAACAATTACATTGTTCTCATGTGAGTTGTATAAGTACAATACTTTGGTATCCCTAGGATAACCTACAATTGGCACGTAATCTGTCAAACAGATTTTAATGGAACCTTATTCTAAATAAGTTCTGCACTGATTATGCTTATCCGTTGAAGGAAATGGTAGCTCAGAGCGACTCATGATAAACCTTATCATGTCCAACAAAATTCGGTTACTCTGTTCGGACACACCGTCAAACTGACGTGTTCCGTAAGGAGTCCTCATTGAAAGAATACTTTACTCTTTCAAGTAAACTAGAAACTTATTGCTTAAGTATTTTCCTTTACGGTCTACCGTGACGGTTTAATACTTTAGTCTATATGTTTGTCTACTTCTTGTCGAAACTGTAAAAGTTTTCGATTTGTGTTTCAAAGAAACACATAACCATAACGCGATGCCACATCCGTATAGGTCATGAAATATTCATATCCACATCTAGCCTAGCTAGACATGGGCCCACTTGCTTAACTATGAACTAGGGCTAACAGATTGGTGGCATTTACATTTTTACCAAGTAAATAGTGTTTAGGCACTTTGCCTAATAAACTAGATTCGTAGACTTTATTTGATTGGAATCAAATCAGTCCTAATACCCACTCTTCGAAAGTGTGGATATACGAGTCTTGTTTAATTATGTCCCAGACAACAATGCTACAATTAGTTTCACCTGATCAAATCAGTTTGAGCTATTTGTTTGTCATTATATACGTTTGAGATTTATTTATATTCAAAATATAAATGTTGTTATTCACATCTAATGTGTTTATCTCAATATCATCTTTATATAATAAAACACTTTAATAAAAACACTTTAGTGTTCTAGAATATAAAGTCAATCCGCAACGGATTAAACACTGATATAGAGATAATGTTTCTAGTCAAACTAGTTACATTATAACAGTTCTGAATCCTGCTAATAGCTGATTCTGAACATCAGTATATATTTATGTACCACACTAAGTATTTAAAATCTAATTTTAATACTAGTAATGAACATAATATTTGACAAAATATTTGAAGTCAGAGCCTTGCTCGTCTTCAATTCCTTCATGTCTGCTTTGTCCAAACGGCAGTCACGCTTCCGCGATCCCGTTTGCCACAATTTAGGCAGACATTTTGGGATATGTCTTTTATCTTCCCAGAAGATTATAATGATTTTGCCTTTGCCCCTTTTCACACTCCTGAAGCCTTTGGCCAAGCCTTGGCCTTCCAGAATATCGAAGTAAAGTGCGACTAGGGCTACTATTTGCAATTTTAATAGATTAAGCACTAAAGTTATCATCACATAAATCTTCCAAAGATTATGCTCTACTATTTGCTTAACTTCGGGCTTAGGCCTAATATGTTATTTTATCAAATAAAGTAACTCATTAGTTTCCAGGACCATCCTGGAAATTTATTCCCATTTGAAAATTAAACCATTTAAATACATTTTCCCTAGGATTATGTTTTAAATGTCAATCTTTCAATTTTATCTTGATTCTAATAGTCCAACTATTTAATCAACGATTTTGGTACTATTTATTATAATGATTATTATAGTCCAACTATACAATCAACTATAATTTAAATTAATTAACCTCAATTACATTGATTACTATAGTCCAACTATAAAATCAACTATTAATCGAAATTAATTAATTCAAATATATTGATTACTATAATCCAATTATATAATCAAATATAATACAGTCCAACTGTTTATTAAAACAACAATTTAAATATTAGTCTAACTAACATTTAATATATTTGATGAATTGATATTTGTTTGAGCGCATATGGCGAGTAATTGAACGAATATTGCAAATCAATTCTTGCCTCCCACTATTTTTCGGCGAGCCTCTAACCCTCTGTCGAGTACTCGGGAAACCGTGTTTCCTAGCGGGCTAGGATCCCGTTAAATATCACACAATCTTGACTTTGGCCAACAAATTGTATGATAATTAACTAGGTAGATCTCTAAGATCAATTGGATCCAATCCAATTCCTAGATCCAGTAGGCGGACATCCAAGTCCTAAACATATATCTTATATATGCCAATACATCCAATGTATTACCTAACCTTTTTCCTCTGAATCAACTAAGCCTTGGCTTTGGCACAACAAACTTAGTGATACCAGTCAAGCGCGACCCATTGACCATGGAAAGCTTCGTAATCAATGTCGATGGACAAGAAGTGGTCTTGACTTTGGCCAACAAACCACAACTTGGACAAGACACTGATATGGAACAAAGCTCTCGTGATTCAAACACATCTTCGACAGACAAAGGCCTTGACTTTGGCCAGTAAACCAATGTCGTCTTAGATCTTGAAGGAGAATCACTCAATGGAAGGAAAAACGCTTAATATTTTGCGAGGGTTTTTCGAGTGCAAATTGGCAACCAATTTGTTATCTTTGTTAAGGTCTCATCATCATACACCCTTAAACATGCATTCTAAACACATAATAAAGCGCATATGAAAAATAATAATGATATGCGGATGGATACTTTACACATTGATCCTAGATCAAATCTCTCTCTTTCTCTCTCCAGCTAGTTCATGTATTACTTCTACTTGTTACACTACACTTCTAAAGAAACCTCATTTACATTGAGGGGAATAGGTGAGAAGAGAATACAAAGAATAAGGGGGTGATAAGGCTGGACACGCAGGTCCAATTAATAAATCAAATTTATTACAACAATTTCTAAAATTGCCCCACCCATCTAATATCCATCCGATATACATTATTCATGCATCGCAACCATGTATTCACACAAGCATGTTATCAATCAATCTAATCCAATTAATTAATCTGATATTTAGTGATCATCCAATGTTCAAACAACGATTTGATTTTGTTCGAGTCAAACTCGTTTTGCGAATAAGTACTCAAAGTACGAATTCTTGAATTAAATTAAACTACAACATTAAATCCAATTTAATATGTATTTAATACTAATTCACTATTTATTCCAAATTAAATACTACACTTTATTAATAAACCTTTTACGATTTAAATTCCAAATTTAATCGCAACGGGTCTCAAAGCCCGATTAATATCTAATAATAATTTAATTAAAGTCCAATGGGCTATTAATTAATTTCTTAAGGCGTGGACTTTTGGTCAACTCGGGTCAAATCCAATAACCAAAGTCCAATTCGGGAGTTACCCCATAAGCCCAGAAATCAATTTAGGCCCATTAGGCCCAATTAAACTTTAAAGGTCCATTAAGTCGCATTTGAGCTTTATGGAGGCGGTTTTGGGCCCAATTGGATCCAATCCATTTGGCCTAAACCTAACTTGGTACAACCAAGCCCAATTAGCCCAATTACAATATAACAAGCCCAAATCCAATTTAAGGCCCAAATAATTAAATCATAAAAGTCCAATTTCATAATCTAATTAATCCTAAAGTGTATAGCATTATTAATTACCCAAATCAATATTTCCAAAACACCAAATTTGTACAATTAATCATGCTTATTATTATTAAATCATGGCCAACACAATTTAACAAAAATCAAACCCATTACATGTTTTACTACTCTCGGCAATATGGACTAATTTTATGTCAATTTCGAATTCAATCCAATTAAATCCAAATTAACATTAAATCAACATCCTCAATCGTTTCAAGTCATCCAATGATCAACGAAACAAAATTACCAAGATTTAGGGCATACTTCTATTCGGCCAACACATCAAAATTGGGGAAAATTGTTCCAAACATTTTTTTAATCAAATTGATCCAATCAATCATCAATTAAAACACATTCAAGCATACTCAATCATCCAATTTCATAATTGCATGCTCAAATTCATTTTACCCAATTTCATGCTTTGTAACATTCTCGGCAATTTGGGGATTTTACGTCCGATTCGAATTCAATCCAATTAATTCCACAATCGACATTAAATCATATTCTCAAATGATTTCCAAAACATCCAATGATCAAAAATAAAAAATCCCAAGACATTAAATCATTCATCAAATTCGGCCAAGGTAAGAAATTTGGGGAAAAATGTTCCAAACATAATTTCAACAAATTGATCCAATCAATCTTTAATTCAAACACATTTAAGCATACTAATTCATCCAATTTCATTAATCATGCTCAAAATCAAGTTTACCCAAATTTTAAACCCTAACATTTTTCATGCTTCAACTAGCTCTGATACCATTGTTAGAGATTCTAGGTCTCCAAGATCGAATTAAACAAGCATGAACATGTGTGAATACAATGACGGAAGTTGCGGAATACTTACATCGAGCGGTTGAGCGACAAAGGACAGCAATTAATCCCAGATTAATTTTCTCTCTCATCTAATTAATCCCAGATTAATTAAAAGTGCGAGTCATACGTCATCGGTGAATCTTTGAGAAGCGACCCATGAGATCCCCGGATATGTTGGCAGTAAATTCAGTCGTCAGACTATCCGAACACGTAAGTACCTCGTACTAGGTTTATACCGATTTACAAGACAAGGTTGGCTTCTAGCAAAGCGCCATTCCTCCCCAATTCTCCGGAAATATCCTTACAGGAATAAAGGATCTATATCAGGCGTAGTATACGTAGTATTGCGTATTTATGTCCAGTATCAGATGATCACATGCGAGGACTGGGGCTGGTACAGTGTCTGCCCCGTACGAAGCATATATCGGATAACGAGCAACTAGTCTCTTTAATATCGGATAATCATGACCAAGTCATATTATCCCGACGGTTGCAACCTTATATAGAGAACCAGTTCTGTATCCCTGCGCGATCATCAACTCCATATGACTGGAGTGACACTTCCATCTCGACATCACACCCAACATACTACGATTCTCGATATACCCAGAATTAGCGTACACAGAACCGGTTAAAGCCCTGGACGACCTCAACCAAAGTATATTGATTGTCGCAAGTATTAGCGGTGTAAGTCTCAAGTTAAGACCAAATACACCTACCCTGATTGAAGACTCCCATAGACACATAGTCATACTACCAATAGGATTTCGCGGGGTCTATCCAGAGCGAAGCTGTTTCCCGTACCATCGGTAAAACACAACCTCTTATTACACTTGCATGAGTATCCTATACCCAAATATATGAGAACTATGCCGTCGTGCCCTCACAATGCGCACAAGTGTAATACTAGTCTTTTTCATATTTATCGATGTCCAATCTCGATAATACTCTTACTATGGATATTTAATGATTTATCCTTCATGGATTGAAACTGTCTCATATCATTCTCAATCCAGGAACAAATCATAAGGACCTCATATCATTTATATATCTAGGTGATCTAATCACAAATGATAAGAGGGTAATCTCTTTTGTCACATAGTTAATTTGTACAACAACACCGTGATCTGTACAAATAGTGACGCTATGGGTCATAATTGTCCAACATATGATTACATCAAAACGCTAGTTCCAAGAACGCAATGCTTGCTTCAATCCATGAATGGATCGAATTAACTTGCAAACCTTGTTTGCTCATTTTGGTACGACAAAACCGTCAGGATATTGTAAACATCCTCCAAAAGGTTTCCGTTTAAGGAAAGTGATTTTGACGTTCAGTTGCCATATTTCATAAATGAAACATGCAGCATTAGCAAGCATTATCCAAATGGATTTAATCATGGCAACGAGTAAAAGGTTTCGTCGTAATCGACACAATATTGATAACAATACCTTTTCACTACAAGCCTAGCTTAGTACGTTGGTATGTTGCCATCCATGTATGTCTTCCTCGAAGACTCATATAGTACCAATATGCACAATGCCTTTCGGTACAACAACCGGTGTCTAAACTTGGTTGGTATACATGGAATCCATTTCGGACTTCATGGAAATTTGCCATAATAGGGAGTCGATACCTTGTATCACTTCCTCATTCGTAGTCAGTTCTTCTTCCTCAATAAGATTGACATCTACATGAGGTGAGATCAGAAACACATAACTCCCAGGTTGTTTTCTGACTCTCTTCGACTTACGCGGTTCTTGTGTATTTGAAGATTATTGGTATAGTTTCATCCCGGATGAACTATTTGTGTTCCATTAAGGAATCGGTGCCTGGAACAATATTACTCTGATTTTCATCGAGTTTTACTTTCCTCCCACTTACCACTGCATTTAGGTGTTCCTCTTAGGAAAACTGCATGGCGAGCAACAATTACATTGTTCTCTTGTGAGTTATATAAGTACTATACTTTGGTTTCCCTAGGATAACCCACAAATTAGGCACTTATCCGATTTGGTTTTTAGTTTGGTATCATCCAAACATATGCCCAGCATTCCCAAATCTTCAGGAATGAGAAAACCCAGTTTCTTTTCTGTTCATATCTAATATGAAGTATGTCAAACAGATTTTCATGGAACCTTATTCAAAATAAGTGTTGCACTGTTAAATGCGTATCCCTTGAAGGAAAATGGTAGCTAAGAGCGACTCATGATTAACCTTATCATGTCTAACAAAATTTGGTTTCTCCGTTCGGACACACCGCTCATTTGAGGTGTTCCTGAAGGAGTCCACTGTGAAAGAATACTATACTCTTTCAAATATTCGAGAAACTTATTGCTTAAGTATTTTCCACCATGGTCTAACCGTGACGGTTTTATATTTTAGCCGATCTGTCTGTCTTCTTCGTCTCGAAACTCTTTGAATTTATCAAAAGTTTCTGATTCATGTTTCAAAAGAAACATATAACCATAAATCGATGCCACATCCATAAAGGTTAAGAAGTATTCATATCCACCTCTAGCCTAGCTAGATATGGGCCTACTTACTTTACTATGAATGAGGGCTAACAGATCGGTGGCACTTGTACTCTTACCAAGTAAAAGGTGTATTAGGCACTTTGTCCAATAGACTAGATTCGTAGATATCATTTGAATAGAATCAAATATGTCATAGTACCCACTCTTCAAAAGTGTGGATATATGAGTCTTGTTTAATGTGTCCCAGACAACAATGCCATAAATAAGTCTTATCTGATTAATTCAGTTTGAGCTATTTGTTTATCAGGTTATACGTTTGAGATTCATTTATATTCTAAATATAAATACTGTTATTCACATCTAATGTGTTTATCTCAATATCATCTTTATAAAATGAAACACTTTAGTGTTCTAGAATATAAAGGTATACCCGCAACGAGTTATACTCTGATATAGAGATAATGTTTCTAGTCAAACAAGGTACATTATAAAAGTTTCCTAATTAAAGTACACACCCGAAGGGTAGTTCCTAAACTTAGGATTCTACGATTAAAACAGTGACTGTTGTCCCGTTTCCGACTCGTAGGTTGATCTCAACTAAAGCCAGTCTCCTGCTAATCAGCATATTCTGCACATCAATTACATATCTATATACCACATCTAGTATCAAAATCCAATTTTGAAACTAATAGTGAACATATTTATGACAAACATACTTGAAGCCGGAGCCTTGCCCTGCCTTTACTTCCTTCATGTCTGCCTTGTCCATACGGTAGTCACGCATCCAGTGACCCCGTTTGCCACAATTTAGGCAGACATATTGGGATATGTCATTTTTCTTCCTAGAAGACTTTGATGATTTTGCCTTTGCCCTTTTATTCACATCTTAGAAGCCTTCGGCCAAGCCTTGGCCTTCTAGGATGTCGAAGTAAGATGCGTCTTGTGCATCTTGCCCTTTTTGCAAACTCTGGCTTTGTTTCCTTTAGCATAGTCATTAACTCTCCAAGAGTTTTATATTGCATTCGTACTTCTAAGATCTAAGTATAGATCTATGAAGATCCTTCAATTTCAATATCATACTATAAGGATCTAATCCTTAGTTCTGATGAAGAAATTAAGGAGTCTTTGCGGCAAGCATAAAGGATTGAGAACTAAAGTTATCATCACATGAATATTCCAAATATCATGTTCTACTATTTGCTCAACTCCGGGCTGAGGCCCGAGATGTAATTCTATCAAATAGAATAACTTCTCAGTTCCCAGGACTATTCTGAGGTTTTATTCCCAATTTGAAAATTAAAGCTGCTTAAAGACATTTTCACCCAGGATTATGTTTTAAACGCTAATCTTTCAGTTATCTTTGATTGCTATAGTCCAACCATCCAATCAACGATTTCAGGTACTATTGATTATAATGATTACTATAGTCTAACTATATAATCAATTATAATTTTATTAGTTAAATTCAAATATATTGATTACTATAATCCAATTATAGAATCAACTATAAATTGAAGTAGTTTGAATACAGTCCAACTGTTTAATTAAAACAACGATTAAATATTAGTCCAACTAATATATTTATTAATTAATGACGAAAAATTGAAATGAGCGCGTATTGGCAAGTATCTAAACGAAATTGAAAATTTAACACTTGCCTCCCACTATTTTTTGGCGAGCCTCTAACCCTCTGTTGAGTACTCGGGAAACCTTGTTTCCTATTGGGTTAGGATCCCGTTAAATAAAACAACCTTGACTTTGACAACAAGCTGTATGATTTTAACTAGGTAGATCTCTAAGATCAATTGGATCTCATCCAATTCCTAGATCTAGTAGGTGGACATCCAAGTCCGAAACATATATATAATATATGCCAATATATCTGATATATTCCCTAACCTTTTTCCTCTGAATCAACTAAGCATTGGCTTTGGCACAACAAACTTAATGATTCCAGTTAAGCGTAACCAATTGACCTTGGAAAGCTTCGTAATCGATGTCGATGGACAAGAAGTGATCTTGACTTTGGCCAACAAATCACAACTTGGACAAGACATGTGATATGGAACAAAGCCTTCATGATTCAAACACATCCGCGATGGACAAAGGTCTTGACTTGGATCTTGAGAATGAATCACTCAATGGAAGGAAAAATGTTTAATATATGTTGAGGGTTTTTCGCGTAATTGGCAACCAATTAATTATCTTTGATTAGGTCTCATCATACACCCTTAAGCATGCATTCTAAAAGCATAATAAGGCGTGATAAATAAATTAATAATGATATGCGGATGGATATTTAAAACATTTTATTCCTAGAACAAATCTCTTTATTTCCTCTCTCCCGCTAGCACAAATCTTACTTCTACCCAATTACATAACACTTCTAAAGAAACCTTATTTACATTGAGGGGAATAGGTGAGAAGAGAAATACAAAGAATCAAGAGGTAATAGGTTGGACACGCAGGTCCAATTTAATAAATTCTAAATTTATTACAACAATTTCCAAAATTTCCCTCACCCATCTAATATCCATCTGATATACATTATCCATACATCACATCCATGTATTCACACAAAGCATGTTATCAATCAATCTAATCCAATTAATTAATCAGAAATTAATGACCATCCAATGTTAAAACAACGATTTGATTTGCGCGAGTCAAACTCGTTTTAAGAATAAGTACTCCAAGTACGAATTCTTGAATTATATTAAACTACAACATTAAATCCAATTTAATTTGTATTCAATAATAATTCTTTATTTAATTCTAAATTAAATAATTACACTTTATCAATGAGCCTTTGCGACTTAGATTTTAAATCTAATCATTACAGGTCTCAAAGCCCAATTAACATCCAATGTCAATTTAATTAAAGTCCAATGGGCTTTCAATTAATTTATAAGGCATAGACTTTGGCAACCAAATCCCAATAAGGAATCACCCTTTTCCAAAAATCAATTTAGGCCCATTAGGCCCAATTAAAATATTAAAGGCCCATTTTATTATATTTGGACTTTATGGATATGGTTTTGGGCCCAATTAGATCCAACCAATTAACCTAAACCAAACTTGGCCCAACCAAGCCCATTAAGCCCAAATACAATATTATTAGCCCAATTCCAAATTTAGCCCAACTAATTAAATTCTAAAATTCCAAATTTCAAAATTTAATCAACCAAAGTGTATTAGCCATAATTAATTAGTCAAATTAACATTTCCAAAATACTAATTACACTAATTAATCATGCTTATCATCATCAACACATGTCCAAAATTATTGAATAAAAAAATCAACTCATTTCCATGCTTTGATGTCACGGCAATTTGGGGTTTTTTAAAATCAATTTCGATTTCAATCCAATTAAATCCTAAATCAATTTATCTCAAGTCTTTCAACTCATCCAATGATCAAAAAACAAAAATCACCATGACATTAGGGCATACTAACTTTCGGCCAAGCCTACTTATTTGGGGAAAATTAATCTAATTCAATTTTAATCAAATTGGTCACATATAACTCCAAGTTATCACCATTCAAGCATACTCAATCAATCAATTTTACCAAATCATTTTTATCCAAATTTTACCCTAAATCAATTTCATGCTTAATCAAGGCTCTTGATACCATTGTTGAGTTTTCTAGGTGATCCCAAGATCAAATTAAGGAATGAAAAGTGTGAATACATCAAAGTAAAGTTGCGGAATACTCACTTTGATCGGCTTTTGGATGCGAAGAACAACAAAAATTCTGCTCATGGAAGAATCGGCCAAGCCTCCTTTTGTGCTCCAAGTTTCGGTCAAGCCCCATTTGTGTGCTCCAAGCTCCAAGCTTTGTGAATGGATTCCATGCTCATGAATAGGTTTCCCTATCACCTTTTGTGAGACTCCTTTGGTGTGCTAGCATCATTGAAAAATTGCAACAATTTTTCTATTTCCCTTTTCTCTAACTCTCGGCCAAGGAAAAGCAAAAGAGATGGAGAGAAAATGATTGTGAAACTCACGCCCAAGTGAGTGAAGAGAGAAGATTGTGTTGGTTGTTTTGATTTTCAAAATCTAATACAACTTACACTTTCCAAAAAGTGGTACAAGGCAATTAAAGCCTTTCAACTATTCACATCACTCAAAAGTGACTTACATCACATCATTCAAAGTTGATGTGACTTACATCACAAGAATGACTAATGATGTGACGCGTGATGTGACTTGTGGGCCCCACTTGATTTGAAATGCGAGTGGGCCCGCAAACACTCCCGGGCTCGGGTTCTCTAATTCCGAATTAACGAATTTTCCATAGTGACGTAATTAAATCAAATTTAATTAAATAATTATGCCTAGCAAAATTAGTATTCACGTCGCTAGCGAATTAATTCTAAATTAACTCGTTCGCCCGAATTAAAATCTAATTTTAATTCCGCATCGAAATCTAATTTCGTTTAATATATCGAATATATTATTTTATCGATTAATTCCAAATTAATCGTTCTCTTTCTTTAAATAATATTTTATCCGGGATAAAATATCTCTGTAATTAATCCCAGATTAATTTTCTCTCTCTACTAATTAATCCCAGATTAATTATGTGTGAGTCATACGTCATCGGTGAATCTTCGGGAAGTGACCCATGAGATCCCTGGATATGTTGGCAGTAAATCCGGTCGTCGGACTATCCGAACACGTACGTACCTAGTACTACGTTTTTACTGATTTACAAGTCATGGTTGGCTTCTAGCAAAGCACCGTGCCTACCCAATTCTCCAGAAATATTCTTAAAGGAATATGTAATCTATAGCAGGCGTAGTATACGTAGTATTACGTATTGCGATCCAGTATCGGATGTCACGTGCTAGGCCTGGGGCTGGAATTATGTTTGCCCCGTACGAAGCACATACCGGATCTATGGTAACTAGTCTCTATAATCGGATAACTATGACCTTGTCATATTATCCCGATAGCTGCAGCATATAAGAGCACAATTTACGTATCCTACGTGATCATCATCTCCACTATGACAAGAGTGATACTTCTATCTTGACATCACACCCAATACACTACGATTTTCAATATACCCAAAAGAGGCGTACACAAAACCTGTTAAAGCCCTGGACGACCAAAACCAAATGATATTGATTGTCGCAAGTATTAGCGGTGCAAGTATCAGGTTAAGACCAAATACACTTACCCTGATTCGGACTTCCATAAACACATAGTCATACTACCAATGGAATTCCGAGGGGTATATCCAGAGCGAAGCTGTTTCCGTACCATCGGTAAACACAACCTCCTATTACACTTGCATGAGTATCCAATACCCAAATATATGAGAACTATACTGTTATGCTCCCACAACGCGCACAAGTACAATACTAGTCTATTTCGCATTATCGATGTCCAATCTCGATAATACTACGACTAGAGATGTTTTAATGATTAAACCTTCATGGATTGATACTGTCTCATATCTTATCAATCCAGAATTAATCATATGGACTTTTATCATTTATGTATCTTGGTAATCCAATTACAAATGATAAAAGAGCAATTTCCTTTGTCACATAGTTAATTTTTACAACAACACCATGTTCTGTACAAATAGTGATGTTATGGGTCATAATTGTCCAACATAAGTGTTTGAAGCTTTTTTGTGTAATCAAAAGATGTATAAAATGATTTTTGCTTTGGATATATATTTCCCAAAATGTTCCCCTTTTCAAAAATGACACCAAGCTTTAATTTATAGGCTTAAAACTTAATATAGCCATTTTTATGTTCCGAGGTTGGTATGTCGGTCCATAGTACCAGAATGTCGGTCTGACATCAAGAAACAGCTTCTAAAAATATGATCGTTGTGTTTTCGAAAGTTTGAAAGAGACCGATATGATTTGACTCGGTTCCAGAATGTATGAAAAAATCATGTCTAACCAATATGGTGACCGGTATGCCTGTCTCAGACCGGTATGCCAGTCTCAGAGAACGATATCTTTGTCTCGGTAAGTTAATGATGACAAGTCAATCCTGACGGCACTTAGTATTTTGGCCATAACTTGATATTGAAAATTCAAAATCAAGATCCGTAATTTTCTACATAAACTACACACATAGATCTATCATCTATAAAATATTTAATTTAAAAAACATTAAGTTGAATTTTTGGGAATTTATCTAACGTGACAAGTCTGCAGAAAATATACATTTGAACATGTTGTAATAATATGGCTCTAGAAAATGTTCTATCTATCGAAATTATGTTCCATTTGAACCGCAGGAAACTATAGACACATATATATATCTAAATGTATATCATTTAAATTCATTTTGGTGCACATAAAGTGCAAGTGATTTCTTAAGCATTTTAAGCCATTTTAAATACAAGTGATGCAAAATGGATGATTTCTGAGATCTTTAAAATATTTGAATAAACTCACTGTAGGAGCGAAGCGGGGTTTACCGCTATGCCTATGATGCTCGATGACCACGAAACTATTGGCTTGCATCCCGTAGAGAGTACGGAGTAGCCCGCAGGGGACTAAACCGGAGAATAAAGGAGTCACCACCCAGTGTAAACTGGGAAAATTTTTAAGGCCGCACTCACCCCTCGCAAGGGAAGACCTCAAACCGTTGGGTTCGGAATAATCCCTTACTTATTATAGTATAATGGACGGGTTCACACAATGGTATAGCCAAGTCTTATGCAATTCATACAAGATAATTCAAATAAACACACATTTGCACACCCATAAACATTAATAGAAATAATAAGAGCATGTTAAATTAAGAAATACAAGGTGTGATAACAAAAATCATAATAAATAATTCAAAAATGGGAAAAGCGGGAATAAATAGCAAACAAGGAATGGGGTTAATTATTCGGATGACATGGGCAGTGGGTGGATGCCATTAAGTGATGGCCATAGCAGGCCGAACATATGGAATGGTTAGTCGGAGGTATTGGGAAGAACGGTGGCGCTAGGGTAGGGAAAATGAGACTCACTAGGTGCTCATAAGTGAAAGATGAGAGGAAAGAATTTTTTGTGAAAAGATCTAGGAAGAGACGAAGCCTTATATAGAGAAAATTTAAGTTTTATACCGGGGGAAAGAGGATTCCTACTCTCATAATAAAACCCGCTGCTATGAGGTTTTGAGTCACTCTGATCAGATATACATACTACGTCCGGGTAAGTGGCCGGATTTATTCCTCATGAATGGCCAGACATTCACGACATATCTGGCCTGATGTAGAAGGGATTGTTTAATATCTGACCGGACTCAACTTATACCCGGCTTGATGTTTTGAGCTTCAGACAGTATAAGAGATGTTGTTCCCACATGTGTTATGAACTAGTAAATGCAAAAAATAGATGTATGGAGGATAATTTTATTAAATAAAAAGTCTCAAAATTTCTATTTTTGTACAAAGTATCCTGATGTAACTACAACAAAAGAAAAATGAGGGTTATCTTAATCATTAGAAGCAGTCTCTCCTCCCTTGGACTCCTCCTCACTAGATTCCTCAGGCTCTTAACATCTCGGTGCCCCTCGTGAATGCAGTCCCTTGACTTGGACCCCCCATCATGTGGCATCAACCTCTAAACGAGAAAGACGCATGCGCGTCCTCTTAAATTAGTGCCTAAGAACTTTGTGATCTCGAACTTGCGTCTCCATCTCATCTATATGGCTCTTATAGTCCCTAGCATGCGCCTCCAGGATACCTTACATTAGCGAAAACAAGAAGAAAACTAGGAAAACATGCATACATGCATACACGCTAATTATATTTTTATAGGCACCTTGTACGAAAGACTCTGTACGGCTAGCTCGGACTTCGGTGCGAACGCTAGATGATAAAAGTGGTTTGCAAAGTCGATAGGAACCTAAAAGCATGACTTGATTAGTGTGAGATACTAATCAGAAGAAATAAAGAAAGTGAACTGGCAGAGATACTTACGTGGGTAGCATCTGCAGGGGTAATTGTCAGAGCCTGCATCCTACCCAGAAGTAGAGCATGAGTCTCAACCGCACCGTCATCATCATATACCATATAGGTCAGGTTCAGCCAATAACCCACCGAGCCGGGAATGATGTTGGTAGGAGGAACCAATGATGAGGTAGAAGAAGAAACATAACCCAGACCTATTCGAGAAGAGTGAACCCGGGGTCAAATCCTCATCTTCTTCAGCATCAAAGTATGGACGTGCATGTTGAGCCTCACAGAAGAGGCCAATAAATAAAACAAAGTTTACCTGGGCAGTTGGAGGAAGCTCAACAAGAGGTAAGGATCTGAGCAGTGTAATACGAACCCACTTATGATAATCATTTTCCATGAGGAAGACGTCTGTAGGAAATCCATTTAAGGCTCCAAGAGGCCCCCCTCGATCTTGAGGCCGAAAAATATGAAAGATATGGGAGAGGCATGAACTCTACGGACCTGGGGGTTGACTGCACAGACTCAGGTAGAGCAACAATGGCGACCCCTTACTAGCCAGTGTTGGAGATTCTAAGCATCCCAAGAATCAATAAACAAGCATGAACATGTGTGAATACAATCGAGAAAGTCGTGGAATACTCACATCGATCGGTTGAGCGACGCTTGAGGCAACAAAAACTGAAAATCTGCTCATTGGTTTGTGCGGCAGTGGGCTGCATTTTGCTCCTCATTTTCGGCCATTGGAGGTCCTTGAACAAGCTCTAAGCTTCGTCAAATGTTTCCCGGCTCATAGGTGGACTTCCATATCACCTTCGCATGATCCCGGAGTGTGCTAGCACTCTTGACCACAAAATCGCACTTGCTTCCCCTTCACTGCTCACGGTTTTTCAGGGGAAAAACATAACAAGAAGAGCCCTCCATGGGCGTGTAGAAGAAGAGAGGAAAGAGAAAGAGAGAGTTGAAAAATGTAAAGTGATTTTGTGTATTTGTTTTCTAAAAACATATACCAAAAATTTGAAAATCAAATACCAAATATTAAAATATTTGTATATGTCTTTCAAACATCACAATTGAGTGTTAAACACTCAACCATCAACTCCCATCAAGTCACATCTATCAATCAAGTTGTCAAGTCACATCACTCAAAGTGACAAGTGATTTGACGCTTGATGCGACTTGCGATTTGATGCTTGATTTGACTTGCGTGCCGCACTCGAATTCGAAATGCGAATGCGCTCGCAAATAATCCCTGGCTCGGGTTCGCTAATTCCAAATTAAAAAATTTTCCGTTGCGTCGTAATTAAATGATTACGCCTAGCAAAGTCACTATTCACGTCGCTAACGAATTAATTCTAAATTAATTTGTTCGCCCTAATTAAAATCTAATTTTAATTCCGTGTCGAAATCCAATTTCTTTTAATATATCGAATATATTAATTAATCGATTAGTTCCAAATTAATCGTTATCTCTCTTTAATAATATTTTATCCCAGATAAAATATCTCCGCAATTAATCCCAGATTAATTTTCTCTCTCTTCTAATTAATCCCAGATTAATTAAGAGTGCGAGTCATACGTCATCGGTGAATCTTTGGGAAGTGACCCATGAGATCCCCGGATATGTTGGCAGTAAATTCGGTCGTCGGACTATCCGAACACGTAAGTACCTAGTACTACGTTTTACCGATTTACAAGACAAGGTTGGCCTCTAGCAAAGCGCCATGCCTACCCAATTCTCTGGAAATATCCTTATAGGAATAAAGGATCTATATCAGGCGTAGTATACGTAGTATTGCATATTTCTGTCCAGTATCGGATGATCACATGCAAGGCCTGGGGCTGGTACAGTGTCTGCCTCGTACGAAGCATATATCGGATTACTAGCAACTAGTCTCTTTAATATCGGATAATCATGACCAAGTCATATTATCCCGACGGTTGCAACCTTTTTACAGAACAAGTTCTATATCCATACGCGATCATCATCTCCATATGACTGGAGTGACACTTCTGTCTTGACATCACACCTAACACACTACGATTCTCAATATACCCAGCATTGGCGTACACAGAACCTGTTAAAGCCCTGGACGACCGCAACCAAAGTATATTGATTTTCGTAAGTATTAACGGTGCAAGTCTCAGGTTAAGACCAAATACACCTACCCTGATTTCGGATTTCCATAGACACATAGTCATACTACCAATGGAATTCCGAGGGGGTCTATCCAGAGCGAAGCTGTTTCCCGTACCATCGGTGAAACACAACCTCCTATTACACTTGCATGAGTATCCTATACCCAAATATACGAGAACTATGTTGTTGTGCCCTCACAACGCGCACAAGTGTAATACTAGTCTTTTACGCATTCATCGATGTACAATCTCGATAATGCTCTGACTATGGATATTTAATGATTTATCCTTCGTGGATTGATACTGTCTCATATAATTCTCAATCTAGGAACAAATCACAGGGACCTCCTATCATTTATATATCTAGGTGATCTAATCACAAATGATAAGAGTGAAATCTCCTTTGTCACATAGTTAATTTGTACAACAACACCATGATCTGTACAAATAGTGACGCTGTGGGTCATAATTGTCCAACAATCTCCCACTTGGCCTATAGCCAGTCACTCGAGTTTCTTACACCCGAACTATGTACGCTTGGCTCAAATTGCTGAGGAAATGCTTTCGTCAGCGGATTTTCATGATTATCGTCTGATGCGATTTATAAGATCATCACATCGCCACGATGTATGATCCAAACGAATCAGATGAATAGTCGAGGTATGTATTTGGATCGTTGATGAGACCATTAATTCTTTAGCCTGTGCTGACGCCTAGCTCAGCTGCTAACAGAATTATATCTAATCTAATTAGATTTGTTATTGACCCAGATGGCTTCTATTGCTGCCTCAGCTACAGTAATAACCCGCTTTTGTTGTTTATACGGTAACAGTATCTTGCTTGAAAGATTTCCAGCTCACTATTCCGTTATTCAAACTTTGTAGTACCGTTTACGACTTATAGTCATTTTTATCGGTGTAGGAAACTTGCAGTAGTGATCCCAGTCACTTCATGTTCTCCTTCTCCATAGACTAAGACAATATCCTTAGATCTCTAAGATACTAAAGGATATTCTTAACTTCAATCCAGTGACTATCACTCGGATTGGCCTGTTTGTGAATCCATATGCTCAAAGCGTATGAGACACCAGGTCGAGTAAATTTTTCAATGTACGAGTTCTCGGAGAGTTTTTCTCGAAAGCCTAGCTTTCGCCGATTGTTTATATGGGAATATCATTTCCAAGAAATGACATATTATCATTATTTATAGGACATCCACTGTCAGTGCGCTCCCACTAACCCTCTGATATACACAAGAATCATTTTCGTTTTGAATTAAATCATAAACCATTATGATTACATCAAAACGATAATTCCTAGAACCTATGCTTGCTTCAATCCAAACATGGATCGAATAACCTGCAAACCTTGTTTGCTAGTTTTGGTACGACAAAACCGACAGGATGTTGCAAACATCTTCCGAAAGGTTTCCTTTTCAGGAAAGCGATTTTCCCGTTCAGCTGTCATATTTCATACATGAAACATGCAGCTTTAGCAAGCATTATCCAAATGGATTTACCGTGGCAACAGGTAAAAGGTTGCGTCGTAATCGATATAATGTTGATAACGATACTTTTCTGCTAAAAGCCTAGCTTTATACGTTGGTATGTTGCCATCCATGTATGTCCTCCTTGAAGACTTGTAGTACCAATAGGCATAACGCCTTGCAGTACATCAACTAGTATCCAAACTTAGATGATATACATGGAATCCATTTCGGATTCATCACACTTTGTCATAATAGGGAGTCGATACCTTGTATCACTTCCTCATACGTAGTCAGTTGGTATTCCTCAATAAGATAGACATATTTATGAGGTGAGATCAGAAACCCATACCCCAGGTTGTTTTCTGACTCTCTCCGACATACGCAGTTCTTGTGTATTCGAAGATTATTGGTATAGTTTCATCCTTGATGAACTATTTGTGTTCCATTAGGATTCGATGCCTGGACAGTATTACTATGATTTTCATCGAGTTTTACTATCCTCCCACTTACCACTGCATATCGGTATTCCTCTTAGGAAAGCCGCATGGTCAGCAACAATTACATTGTTCTCTTGTGAGTTGTATAAGTACTATACTTAGGTATCCCTAGGATAGCCTACAATTTGGCACTTATCCAATTTGGGTTTTAGTTTGGTATCATCCAAACGTATGCCTAACATTCCCAAATTATCAAGAATGTGAAACCCAGTTTCTTTCCCGTTCATATCTAATATGAAATCTGTCTAACAGATTTTAATGGAACCTTATTCTAAATAAGTTCTTGCACTGTTTAAAGCTTATCTGTTGAAGGAAATGGTAGCTCAGAGCGACTCATGATTAACATTATCATGTCCAACAAAATTCGGTTAGTCATTTCGGACACACCGTCAAAATGACGTGTTCCGTGAGGAGTCCTCATTGAAAGAATACTTTACTCTTTCAAGTATATTAGAAACTTATTGCTTAAGTATTTTCCATTACGGTCCCACCGTGACGGTTTAATACTATAGCCGATCTGTTTTTCTATTTCGTGTCGAAACTTAAAAGTTTCCGATCTGTGTTCTAAAAGAAACACATAACCATTACGCGATGCCACATCCGTAAAGGTCACAAAATATTCATATCCACATTTAGCCTAGCTAGACATGGGCCCACTTGCTTCACTATGAACTAGGGCTAACAGATCTGTGGCATTTGCACTTTTACCAAGTAAATAGTGTTTTAGGCATATTGCCCAATAAACTAGATTTGTAGACTTTATTTGAATGGAATCAAAACAGTCCTAGTATCCACTCTTCAAAAGTGTGGATATACGAGTCTTGTTTAGATTGTGTCCCAGACAACAATGCCACAAATTAGTTTCTCCTGATCAAATCAGTTTGAGCTAATTGTTTGTCACGTTATACGTTTGAGATTTATTTATATTCAAAATATAAATTCTATTATTCACATCTAATGTGTTTATCTAAATATCATCTTTATATAATGAAACACTTTAGTGTTCTAGAATATAAAGGTTCACCCTCAGCGGGTCAAACACTGATACAGAGATAATGTTTCTAGTCAAACTAGTTACATTATAACAGTTTCCTAATCCTGCTCATAGCAGATTCTGAACATCAGTATATATTTATGTATCACACTAAGTATTCAAAATCCAATTTTAATACTAGTAGTGAACATAATATGACAAACATATTTGAAGTCAGAGCCTTGCTCGTTCTTCAATTCCTTCATGTCTGCTTTGTCCAAACGGCAGTCACGCTTCCGCGATCCCGTTTGCCACATTTAGGCTGACATTTTGGGATATGTCCTTTATCTTCCCAGAAGACTATAATGATTATGCCTTTGCCCTTTTTCACATTCCAGTAGCCATTGGCCAAGCCTCGGGTTTCTAAAATATCGAAGTAAGATGCACCTTGCGCTACTTGCCTTATTGCAAATTTTGACTTTATCTCATTGAGAATAGTCATTAGCTCTCCAAGAGTTATTTACTGCAATTTAGTACTTCTAAAATCTAAAGATAGATTTATGAAGATCCTTCAATTTCATTATCATACTTTAAGGATCTAATCCTTAGTTCTGATTCAGAAATTAAGGAGTCTACTACGACAAGCTTAATGGATTAAACACTTAAGTTATCATCACATAAATCTTCCAAAGATTATGCTCTACTATTTGCTTAACTTCGGGCTAAGGCCTAATGTGTTATTTTATCAAATAAAGTAACTTATTAGTTTTTCCAGGACCATCCTGAAATTATTCCCAATTTGAAAATTAAACCATTTAAATACATTTTCCCCAGGATTATGTTTTAAATGTCAATCTTTCAATTTATCTTGATTTTAATAGTCCAACTATTTAATCAACGATTTCCGGTACTATTTATTATAATGATTACAATAGTCCAACTATTTGATCAACTATAATTTAATAGATTAAAATCAATTATATTGATTGCTAATCCAATTATAAAATCAACTATAAATGAATAGTTTGAATATAGTCCAACTATTTATTAAAAAACAACATTTAAATATTAGTCCAACTAACATTTAATAGATTTGACGAATGATATTTATTTGAGCGCGTATGACAAGTAATTAAACGAATATTGCAAATTCAATTCTTGCCTCCCACTATTTTTCGGCGAGCCTCTAACCCTCTGTCGAGTACTCGGGAAACCATGTTTCCTAGTGGGCTAGGATCCCGTTAAATATCACACAATCTTGACTTTGGCCAACAAATTGTATGATAATTAACTAGGTAGATCTCTAAGATCGATTGGATCGAATCCAATTCCTAGATCCAGTAGGGGGACATCCAAGTCTAAAACATATATCTTATATATGCCAATACATCTAATGTATTACCTAACCTTTTTCCTCTGAATCAACTAAGCCTTGGCTTTGGCACAACAAACTTAGTGATCCCAGTTAAGCGCGACCCATTGACCATGGAAAGCTTCATAATCAATGTCGATGGACAAGAAGTGGTCTTGACTTTGGCCAACAAACCACAACTTGGACAAGACACCAATATGGAACAAAGCTCTCGTGATTCAAACACATCCTCGACGGACAAAGGCCTTGACTTTGGCCAACAAGCCAATGTCATTCTCGGATCTTGAGTGAGAATCACTCAATGGAAGGAAAAATGCTTAATATTTTACGAGGGTTTTTCGAGTGCAAATTGGCAACCAATTTATTATCTTTGTTAAGGTCTCATCATCATACACCCTTAAACATTCATTCTAAACACATAATAAAGCGCATATGAATAAAATAATAATGATATACGGATGGATACTTTACACATTGATCCTAGATCAAATCTCTCCATTTCTCTCTCCCGCTAGCACATGTATTTACTTCTACCCGTTACACTACACTTCTAAAGAAACCTCATTTACATTGAGGGGAATAGGTGAGAAGAGAATACAAAGAATAAGAAGGTAATAAGGCTGGACACGCAGGTCCAATTAATAAATTCCAAATTTATTACAACAATTTCTAAAATTGCCCCACCCATCTAATATCCATCTGATATACATTATTCATGCATCGCAACCATGTATTCGGACAAGCATGTTATCAATCAATCTAATCAAATTAATTAATCTGATAATTAGTGATCATCCAATGTTCAAACAACGATTTGATTTTGCTCGAGTCAAACTCGTTTTGCGAATAAGTACTCAAAGTACGAATTCTTGAATTAAATTAAACTACATAATTAAATCCAATTTAATATGCATTTAATACTAATCCACTATTTAATTCCGAATTAAATATTACACTTTATTAATAAACCTTTACGACTTAAATTCCAAATTTAATCGTTACGGGTCTCAAAGCCCGATTAACGTCCAACGTTAATTTAATTAAAGTCCAATGGGCTTTTAATTAATTTCCCGAGGCGTGGACTTTTGTTCAACTTGGGTCAAACCGAATAACCAAAATCCAATCCGGGAGTTACCCTATAAGCCTAGAAATCAATATTGGCCCATTAGGCCCAATTAAACTTTAAAGGTCCATTTGTCGCATTTGGGCTTTATGGATGCGGTTTTGGGCCCAATTGGATCCAATCCATTTAGGGCACCACATTCGGCCAAGCCTCAACAATTTGGGGAAAAATGATCCAATCCAATTTTCTTGAAATTGATCCAATCAATCTTCAATTCAACATCAATTAACCATACAAAATCATCCAATTTCATCTAAACATGCTCAAAATCAATTTACCCAAATTTTAACCCTAAACTTTTTCATGCTTTTAACCACGCTCTGATACCATTGTTGGAGATTCTAAGCATCCCAAGAATCAATAAACAAGCATGAACATGTGTGAATACAATCGAGAAAGTCGCGGAATACTCACATCGATCGGTTGAGCGATGCTTGAGGCAACAAAAACTGAAAACCTGCTCACTGGTTTGTGCGGCAGTGGGCTGCATTTTGCTCCTCATTTTCGGCCATTGGAGGTCATTGAACAAGCTCCAAGCTTCGTCAAATGTTTCCCGGCTCATGGGTGGACTTCCCTATCACCTTCGCATGATCCCGGAGTGTGCTAGCACTCTTGATTTTGCCACAAAATTGCACTTGCTTCCCCTTCAATGCTCACGATTTTTCAGTGGAAAAATAGAACAAGAAGAGCCCTCCATGGGCGTGTAGAAGAAGAGAGGAAAGAGAGAGAGAGAGTTGAAAAATGTAAAGTGATTTTATGTATTTGTTTTCTAAAAACATATACCAAAAATTTGAAAATCAAATACCAAATATTAAAATATTTGTATATGTCTTTCAAACATCACAATTGAGTGTTAAACACTCAACCATCAACTCCCACCAAGTCACATCTATCAATCAAGTTGTCAAGTCACATCACTCAAAGTGACAAGTGATTTGACGCTTGATGCGACTTACGATTTGACGCTTGATTTGACTTGCGTGCCGCACTCGAATTCGAAATGCGAATGCGCTCGCAAATAATCCCTGGCTCGGGTTCGCTAATTCCAAATTAATAAATTTTCCGTTGCGTCGTAATTAAATGATTACGCCTAGCGAAGTCACTATTCACGTCGCTAACGAATTAATTCTAAATTAATTCGTTCGCCCGAATTAAAATCTAATTTTAATTCCGCGTCGAAATCCAATTTCTTTTAATATATCGAATATATTAATTAATCAATTAGTTCCAAATTAATCGTTATCTCTCTTTAATGATATTTTATCCCAGATAAAATATCTCTGCAATTAATCCCATATTAATTTTCTCTCTCTTCTAATTAATCCCAGATTAATTAAGAGTGCGAGTCATACGTCATTAGTGAATCTTTGGGAAGCGACCCATGAGATCTCCGGATATGTTGGCAGTAAATTCGGTCGTCGGACTATCCGAACACGTAAGTACATAGTACTACGTTTTACCGATTTACAAGACAAGGTTGGGCTCTAGCAAAGCGCCATGCCTACCCAATTCTCCGGAAATATCCTTATAGGAATAAAGGATCTATATCAGGCGTAGTATACGTAGTATTGCGTATTTCTGTCCAGTATCGGATGATCACATGCAAGGCTTAGGGCTGGTACAATGTCTGCCCCGTACGAAGCATATATCGGATTATTAGCAACTAGTCTCTTTAATATCGGATAATCATGACCAAGTCATATTATCCCGATGGTTGCAACCTTTTTAGAGAACCAGTTCTGTATCCCTGCGCGATCATCATCTCCATATGACTGGAGTGACACTTCCGTCTTGACATCACACCCAACACACTACGATTCTCAATATACCCAGCATTGGCGTACACAGAACCTGTTAAAGCCCTGGACGACCGCAACCAAAGTATATTGATTGTCGCAAGTATTAGCGGTGCAAGTCTCAAGTTAAGACCAAATACACCTACCCTGATTTTGGATTTCCATAGACACATAATCATACTACCAATGGAATTCTGAGGTGGTCTATCCAGAGCGAAGCTGTTTCCCGTATCATCGGTGAAACACAACCTCCTATTACACTTCCATGAGTATCTGTAGGCATTGCATTTTTACACATTAGCCCAATGATGAGTCTCGTATGGAGGCAACTACCTCTTTAGTCATGAAAGTCGCGGGAAACGGACGTTGGAAGGGTAAAGTTGGAAAATGGAATTTTCGTTGGATTTAACCTCGTTGTTTGGCTTCGGGTTGCTTGTTGGACCTCTATTTTAAAACACACCAAACCCATTAAAACACATCTCACAAATTAAATAATTAAAACATTTAAAATACATGTCACAAACTAAATAAATCCAATTAAATTAAATAAAACACATGTCACAAATTAAAATTCATTTCCCAAATTAAAATATTCAAATTAAATTCCATAAATAACATTCCTAATTAAAATAAATCACATTCCTAATTTAATTAAATCACCTAACAATTTAAATAATCATATCCTTAATTAAAAAGAACAAATCAAATCAATTCCCCTAATTAAAAGATTTCCTTATCATATACTAAATTAAAAGATATCCCCAATTAATACACAAATCCTATTCCTTCTCCAACAAGGTAAACCTCCTCCATTGGCCTATAAAAATAACCCTTCTCCATACAAACCAAGCTGGCTGGCTCACTCTCACAATAAAACAACAATAATAAACCCTCAAATACACACAGCAACCTCCCATTACCGTGACATAACCCTCACATATTGCTTTAACTTGAATGCCACTGCCTCACCAAATTCTTCACGCTTCATCAACCTTCACAGCCAAAGCCACACATTGACCAGCCCACGCCACACACTGACCAGCCTCACACACGCTCAACCTTCACAGCCAACCCACTCGCAGCCTGCACGCCAACTCACCCCACACGTCCCCTGACTTCACAGCCCTTAGTCAACCCACTCACTGCCATAAACCATTCATGCCAATTGCCTCTTCACCTGATCAAACAAACTAACCCTCAACTGCCCTCACAAAGGACCACACGACACCTGACCACTAAGCCAATTCACGCGAACAGTCTTTTCATTCACATAAACGGCCCCTTGCCTATATCTGCGCACGCTTGCCCCCTGCCTTATCACAGTGCACGCCAGAAGCCATAGTCATGCCTGCCAACAGCCCCTAACCCTCACTCAAACACACCCCTCACACACCTTTCAACAGCCCCTATTTGACACAAAACTGCACCTAAATTCTGCCTCAGAAACTGCCACAAAACACCACCCAAAAATGCAAGCCAATTAGCCTTCAAAACCGCCCAAAACAATCCCCTAAATAACCAAAACAGTGACCTGAAACGTAGCAGCGAAACAGCAGCGAAACGGACTAAAAATAGAAGCCCGAACATCAAAACAATGAGGAAAGACGTTGAGTTGGTGAACTAAAAGAGTAGCGGATCATTCACCCTTCCAACCGAAGTGTAACGCCCTTTCCTGAGACGAAAAAAGAGGTTAGACCTGAGGGCACCTTTTTACTTATCTTCTTTCGTTTTATTTTATTTATTTTAAAATATTATTACATGAGAGTCGTTTGAGGCATGATGTGATTGTTGGATGAGCGGGATATGTGTTCCCTTTTGTGGTATATCGGATGGAAACCCGGACGTAAATTCTGTAGCCGATTCCGAATGGACTGTAGTATGGTCTGCACTCGGGATACAAAGCCACGTACCACTTAAGAGACACGTATATCGTCTCATCCTAATTTGTATTTGAGCATGTTATAGTTTATAGGTTGTTTATTTATTGTTTAAAGCATGATTTAATTTAGTTTTGTTATTTAATTTTCAAAGCATGATTGTGTTATTTAGGCATGTTGTTTCTTCATTCTTTATGCATGATGTTTCGTTTAGTTTATGTTTATGTTTAATTAGTTATTTGTTTACTTTGGTTTAATGGTTCAATATGCTTGTTGTGTTACATTGCGTGGAATTATTTGGATGAAAGCATGTTAGATCTAAGTACCCTTGAGCATGAATGTTGAATGGATTCGGTTAGTTTATTGCACAAATTATATCATCACAAGTGACATAAGTAAGGGACCATTCCAAACTCAACGGTTTGAGGTCTTCCCTTGCGAGGGGTGAGTGCGGCCTTAAACCTTTGTCCCGGTTCACACCGGGTGGCGACTCCATGTTATTTCGTACTCCCATCTAGGCCGCGAGCCTAGAACAACGTCGTCAAGTTCTGTTGTCTACAATATCCTATACCCAAATATACGAGAATTGCCGTTGTGCCCTCACAACGCGCACAAGTGTAATACTAGTCTTTTACGCATTCATCGATGTCCAATCTCGATAATGCTCTGACTATGGATATTTAATGATTTATCCTTCGTGGATTGATACTGTCTCATATCATTCTCAATCCAGGAACAAATCACAGGGACCTCCTATCATTTATATATCTAGGTGATCTAATCACAAATGATAAGAGTGCAATCTCCTTTGTCACATAATTAATTTGTACAACAACACCATGATCTATACAAATAGTGACGCTATGGGTCATAATTGTCCAACTGCCAGATCAATCTGAAGAAAAAGAACATAATATATGGGTTAGACAAGGACAAAATAAAGCCACATATCGAATAAAAAGGAATAAAGAAGATTTACCATGT